>JALMGF010000036.1:6985000-7165000 GCA_023333645.1 Sceloporus occidentalis | reverse complement strand
TTCCATGCGCAGCTCCCTTTCCCAAGCAAGCATATGAGGCAATTTGCGGGCAGAGAAACGGGCAATTAACAACGAATACCAGGTGGAGATGACCCCCGGGAACCTGGGAGCCGAATCACAGGGCAATCAGTTGGTGGAGGAACGGGGAGGAGTGACACATGGGAGAGGGCAGCGAGCCAAGCAGATGGCGGATCTGGAGGTACCTAAAAAAATCATGTCGTGGAAATGTCGTGTGTGGAAGTGAAGTGCGAGAAGGGGAGAAGCACCCCGTCCGTAAATAGGTCGCCAAACGAGGAAAGACCAGGGCAAACCCAGTGGGAGATTACATAAGGTATTCGAACTTGTACTTAGAGAAGGGAATACCTTTATCACAATATATATTTTGTGGAAATAAATGCTTATTGAACATATCGTGAGATTTGTTGAAACAAGGACAGCACCATTATGATTGGACAACCCTGATGGACTTCTTCTGTTAGAAGGGCTTGTTAAGCAGGCTTCAGCGCTATCAACTATATGGAGTATCAGAAGGATCAATCTTGAAGGTAGAAAAACAGTGAGAGCTTGTGAATTTTACTGTCTCCCTAAAGAGGTAATGTTTTCATATGTCATGGTCAGTTTATCTAGTTAACATGTTTAATAACAGTAGAGGAAAATTAGCTAAGTTAAGCTTTTCCAGCTAATAAATATGTGACAAATTATACGTAAAACATTAATGGGAAAAAATATCTATTTATTGAATGAGAATGTGTTTAAGCTCTCTCAACAAATCATTGTATTATCATGGGAATTAATATACATTAGCTTAATGATTCTCTTTATGAAAGTAGTTTAACATTACCCTATTCAATAAATAGATTTTACTTCACCATTGAGTCTGATACGGATAAAACCTATACTTACACAATTATCTTTATTCATTATTATTCATTATTGCCTGATATCAATCTTCTTGAATTTTGGAGTACTTTGGGAACTAAATCCTCACATAAATAAACATACAGCCATGTGAAAGTTTTTGCTTCTTCCCACTTTCTTCTATTTTTGCTTGTTTGTCACATTTAAATGTTTCAGGCTAATTTTAATATATGACAAAGACAACATGAGCAAACACAAAATGCAGCTTTTAAATGATTATTTAATTTACTGAAGGTAAAGAGTTAATCAAAATCTATATTACCCATGGGAAAAGTAATTGCCCCTAAACCTAATAACCCTTGACGGCAGCAACTACAATCAAACGTTTTCTGATAACTGACAATGAATCTTTTACATCGCTGTAGAGGAAGTTTTGCCAACTCTTCCTAGCAGAGTTGTTTGAATTTAGCCACTTCAGAGAGCATGAACTGCATTTTTAAAGTCATGCCACAGCATCTCAATTAGATTCAAGTAATTCAGAGTTTGACTTGCTTGTGTGATTCAGATCATTTTCCTGTTGCATAACTCAACTGCGCTTGAGCTTTAGGTCATGAACTGATGTTCGTATTTTTTCCATTGTCCAGGTCTGAAGAAACAAAGCAGCATCAGACCGTCACCACCATGTTTGACTGTTGGTATGATGTTCTTATTATGGAATGCAGTGTTAGCATTACACCAGATGTAATGGGACCTATGCCTTCCAAAGAGTTAAATTTTTGACTCATCAGTCCAAATAATATTATTCCAAATGTCTTGGGGAACTTTAAGCAAATTTGAAACAAGCCTTTGTGTTCTTTTTGGTCAGCAGTAGTTTTGGCCTTGCAATTCTTCCATGGATACCATTTTTGCACACCCTTTCTTTTTGTGGAATCGTGAACACTGACATCAACTGAGTAAAGTGAGGCCTGCAGTACTATACTTGGTAGTCTGAGTTCTTTTGTGACCTCCTAGATGAGTCATCGAAAAGGTCTTGGAGAAATTTGTTAATAATGGTTCTCAAAGTTACATAGTTCATAAGGTTGAAAAAAGACCATCAAGTTCCACCCTTCTACATAATCTTCCTATTTCTGATCCAAAAGAAGGCAAATAAACCCTAATTAAGCTAATTCGAATTCTGCCATCAGGGGAAAAAAATATTTCTTGACTCCAAGAGGCAATGGGATTTCTCCTTGGATCAAGAAGCTCTAAAATATTAATGTTATTCTACTTATAGCCCTGTATGTCATGCTTTTCTAAAAAAAAAATATCCAGACCCCTTTTGAAGGCATCTAATGTATTTGATAACACCACATCCCTTGGCAGCGAACTCCATACCTTTTTTGTCCTCACTGTAAAGAATCCCTTCCTTTGTCGTCCATGAAATCTTCGCTCTTCCAGTCTCAGAGGGTGACCTCTTGTTCTTTGTACATTTCTGTTAAAAGTGGTTCACTGGATTTCCAGAGCCTTAGAAATAGCTTGTAACCCTTACCAGACTGATAGAGCTCAATTACTTTGTTTCTCATCTGTTCTTGAATCTCTTTAGATAGCGACATAATGTACTGCTTTTTGAGTCCCTTTCGCTTACTTTACTTTGCATGACAGGTTCTATTTAATTGATGTCTAGGTGTATAGCAAAATTGAACACAACAATTAAATTTGGTCAATAGGTTGATTTAGTAACTAAAGCGAAAATTACTTTTTCTCATATGGCCGGTAGATAGATTTTTTATTCTATACATGAAATCATCATTTAAAAACTGCATTTTGTGTTTAATCTGGTTACCTTTGTCTAATATTAAAATTAGTTTGATAATCTGAAACACTTATGTGTGTCACAAATGTAAAAATTGAAAAAATTGGGAGGAAACAAATCATTTTTCACAGCACTGTATATGTTTCATCCCAAGAACTAAAATGTACAACTTTTATTTTCTTTGAGTAACACAGATAAAGCAGTGTGAGGAGGCTGACAATATCCTTTTATCAGTCCTGTTTGGCAGCAGCCCCTAGTTCTCATTATACCCTCCATTAATATGAATAAATCCCATTCATGTATCTCAACACCATTCAAGTGTATGGGACAGAGAACACTATAGGGATGAGAGGTGTCATGGAATGGAGTCCATGTCTTACAGATCAGTGCATGGTGTTGAGGACTGACCCTGCAGCTCAGTTAGTAGACCCCATTGCATCATAAGTGCTTTCAACCTGTGCAGGGCCGGCCTTAGGGGTGTGCGAGCTGTGTGGCCGCACAGATGCAAGGTAGTTAGTGACAATCAAGACAGAGGGAGAGAGATCAGGAGAGGACAGGTAGATCTGGGAGTCATCAGCTTATAGATGGTATTAAAAGCCAAAAGATGAGATTAGTTTGCCAAGTGAGGAAGTATAAAGAGAGAACAGAAGGGCTCCCAGGACTGAGCCTTGGGGGTACTTTGACTGAGGGGGAGGGGAAGTGAGACAGAGGGGAATGTGAGACAGAAATGATGAAGGTAAGATCAGATAGGTAGGAAATGAACCCAGAGAGAACAGTTTTGCAGAGATCCAGATCATGAAGAGTTTGAAGGAGGGTGGTCCACAGTGTCAAAAGCAGAAGAAATCTCAGTAGGACCATTCATTTAGCAGTGTGTGGGTCATTAGTAACCTTAGTAGGGTCGGTCTCAGTAGAATGTTGAGTGAGGAAATTAGATTGAAAAGGGTCTGGTAAACTTAGTTAAATGGATATAAACAATTCTTTCAAGAAGCTTGAAGGTGAGAGGAAGTAGAGAGATGGGACGGATCAGCTAAAGGCAGAGGCGTACCTAGAGTATTTGGCACCTGGGGCGGATCCTGTATGTGGCACCCCCCAAACACACTTTAAAACTGCACCGAAATGAAAATTCTGGACCAAAACCCTTAAATTCAGCATTTACTTGGCCGAAACCAAAAATGACCCCCCACCATAAAAAAACCTCACACTTTTATTAATAGTAAGTAACACACCAAAACTGGACAAAAAAATCTAATAACAATATTAACATATATATATATATATATATATATATAATTGTTAACAGCAATCACACTTTTATCATGCCCAGGCATACCCAGGTTCTAGCATTTACTGGTTGCCTGGCCATGATAGGAGTGTGATTGCTGTTAGCAATTATCTATCTATCTATCTATCTATCTATCTATATATATATATATATAGATATAGATTATTGAACTCAGCACTGAAGGCATAGAATCAGACATGCAAATCCCATATATGCAGGTATACAATAAAAATGTATGGAAACATAGCATTGCAGGTATAGATCAACTGGGAATCACATAAGAACTCAGCAATGAAGGTATAGATAAAACCCCGTAAATTACAGGCATAGATGACAGCCCTGGCGTCCACACTGCCCACATAGAACCTGACCAGCACCCAAATTACACACATAGGACTTGTCATCTTTGTCCCCAAATAGCCCAGCATGAGTCAACTTTGTTCCCAAACAGCCCGGCCTGTGCCATCTTTGTCCCATAAACACCCTGCCTGTGTCATCTTGGTCCCCAAGGCTCAAACATCCTGCTTGTGCCATCTTTACCTTTCCACAAATCAATTATACATCTATGATACACACAAACACTTTTACAATCACTCACTAATTCACACTTTCATTCTCATAATTAATTCACACAATAATTTATTCTCTCACTCATTCACACAAACTGATGAATTATCTCCCTCATTCACACAATGCACCCACACATTAATTAATTCATTCTCTCACTCATTCTCACTGTTTATTTATTATTTATTATTTACCCTCTTTCTCACTATATCCCCCCTCTCCCTCCCTTCTCACTATGTACCTCCCTTCTCCCTATCTACCCCCTTCTCTCCCCCTTCTCCCTATAAACCCTCTTCTCCCTCCCTTCTCCCTATCTACCCCCTCTCCCTCCCTTCTCCCTATCTACCCCCTCTCCCTCCCTTCTCCCTATCTACCCCCTCTCCCTCCCTTTTCCCTATCTACCCCCTCTCCCTCCCTTCTCCCTATCTACCCCCTCTCCCTCCCTTCTCTCTATCTATCCCCCTCCTTCCCTTCTCCCTATCTACCTCACTCTCACTATCTACCCCCCTACTATCCCCTACTAAGCCAGAGCCTGATAGGGGTCCCCCGAAATTGTTCACGCCATCAGGAGGAGACGTCCTTCCTGAATGAGGGGGTGGACTTGGCCCTCGGGGCCCGCCAGCAGAGTAGGAAACGACGGGAGAGCCAGAGGATCCCAGACCGACAACTGCAACAGAGCTGGGAACCACGGCTGCGCATGCCAGAGGGGAGTCACCATAACCAGCGAGCCCCCGCTGCGACACAGGTGATGGACAACCCTCGAAATGAGGGCGAAAGGGGGAAATGCGTAAGCCCCCGAGGGTGGCCACACTTGCAGGAAGGCGTCCGTCACCAATGCTTCCGGATCTGGGAGCCAGCTGTAAAAGTCTACCGTCTGGCGATTCGTCCTGGATGCAAACAGGTCCAGGTGAAACGGGCCTCTCCGACAACTGAGATCCTGGAAGACCTGACTGTGGAGCCTCCAGTCGCTCGCGTCCCTCCAGTGCCTGGAGAACCAGTCCACTAGGAGATTCTCGATGTCCGGGAGATATTCCGCCTGCAGAGTGATATTGCGTGCAAGGCAAAATTCGAAGATGTCCTTCGTTACATCCGTGAGGCGTTTGGAGCGAGTGCCCCCCAAACGGTTGATATAGCGGACTGCTGAAAAGTTGTCCATCTGCAGGAGGAGACAGCAGTCTGAGCAGTCCTTGGCCAGGCTCTTGATCGCGAATGAACCCGCAATCAGCTCCAGACAGTTGATATGGAGCGAGCGTTCCTCCGGAGACCAACGGCCTCTGGTCGCCTCCAAGTCTGAGGCTGCGCCCCAACCTAGCAGACTGGCGTCGGATTCGAGGACGAAATCCGGCCGAGAGCCGAAGATTGCTCGCCCGTTCCAAGCCTCCATGTGGCGAAGCCCCCAGCGAAGCTCCTTTCGCACCTCTAGAGTAAGATGGACCACCTGGTCATAAGAAGGTGTCCTCCTCAAGTGGTGAGCTTTTAAGCGCTGTACAGCCCGATAGTGGAGCGGTGCAGGAAAGATCGCCTGAATGGAGGACGAGAGGAGACCGACCTCCCGAGCTAGGAGACGAAAGGAGCAAACATCCTGGCGAAGAAGAGCCCAAATTTCCTTCTGAATGGAGACTATTTTGGCCCTCGGGAGTCGAAGCATGGCCGCCTGGGAGTCTATTTCGAAGCCCAGGAAAAGAATGCTTTGGCTCGGGATGAGTTCGAATTTGAAAGGAATTGACAATGAAACCGAGCTGGTGAAGGGTTTGAATCACGAAATCCGTCTGGGTGATCAGAGTTTCTCGGCAGCCAGAAAACAACAGGATGCCGTCTAGGTATATTATACACCTGACACCCCTGGATCGGAAGAAAGCCATGACCGGCTTCAGGAGCTTCGTAAAGCACCAGGGGGCTGAACTTAGGCCGAAGGGCTCTGAACTGCCAGACCTGTCTGAGCCAGCGAAATTGGAGAAAACGTCTGTGGTCCGGGTGGATCGGGACGGAGAGGTACGCGTCTGTGAGATACAACCTGGTGAACCAATCGCCTTCCGACATAAGGTCCCGGAGGAGATGGATGCCTTCCATCTTGAAGTGGCGATAGACTACGAAGGCGTTGAGAGCCCTGAGATTGATCACGGGACAGAAGTCTCCGGTGCGTTTGCGCACCAGGAAAATAGAACTGAGGAAACCAACGGGGCCGGGAGCCCGCTGAATAGCCCCCTTGTCGCGTAAGGCATGAAGTTCCGTCTCTATTAAAGCCGGGGACTTGTTGGAAGGGCGAGGTCTGCCGTCCTGAAAGGGGGGAGAGATGAAGTCTATCTGAAAACCCTGGACCGTTTGGAGGATCCAAGGATCTGACGAAATCCACACCCAGTTGTGGAAAAAACGGGATATACGGCCCCCAACCCGAAGAGTGGAAGAAGGATAGGAAACATTTGGACTTGAACGTCCCCTGGGGAATCCTTGAGCACCTCTGCCTCTATTTCCTCCACGTGGGTTGAAGGACCTCTGGTGGTATGATCTGTACGAGGATTGCGTCTGAGGGAAATTCCGGGAGCCTTGGGATGATGAATGGCTGGCGGCCCAGCCCCGTGGTCGTCCAGCCCTCCCAGAAAAACGGGGGGTCGGTTGAAAAACCCTCTTCATAGAAAGCTTAGCCTTGTTCCAGGACGTCATCAGTGATATGTGGCGATTCAGTTCTTTAACGAATGCATCTCCGAAAAGTAGACCGTTTGCGGCAGCCCCTAAATCTTTGGTACCCAATTTGGTCAGGCGGGGGTCCATGCGGATCAAAGCCGCCTTGCATAGCTCTGTAGCGATGGAAACGTTAGCGTTTCCCAGGAGACAAACTACTCGAAGGGCCCAATCCCGAATAGTTTTCGAGTCAAGGGGGGTATTCTGTAAATATGGCCTGTCCGCCAGGGATAATATCTGGGTGACCGGCCCCACCAAATCTAGGAGTTTATCTTGAGCAGACTTGCTCTAATCCCTTCCTGGGATCTCTCCTATTTACGGATAACAGAGCGATCACATTAGCATCGAACTCCGGAGTAAGGGCCACCTTATCAGGGATGGACGGCCGGGGACATTCTGCCCTAAGTTTATTGCGGACCTCCTTGGGAAAAGGTTTCCGCAGCCATTTATGTATATAAAGGGCGATATGTTCAGGGGGAGCCCACTCAGTAGCCCTAGGATGGCGCATGGTTGTGCAGTCAAACAGAGAAGACCCAGTAGGGTCGAGGACCGGGAGGTCAGTAGAAGTGGAAGCCGTATGAGCTAGTTGGGGATCGGCAAGGTGGGGCTCATCCACCAAATACTCACGGATGAACCCGGAGTCAAACTCTCTGGACGAGGCCAGATTAGCAGATATTTCAGACTCGTTAGATGAATCTGCCCGCCATTCATCCACTATGGATAGTGGGTCATTAATAGGAGTGCCAGAGGTTTTTGGGCGTTTTGCGGGTGCCTTGCCCTTGCCGGCAGAAATGCTGCTGCCCTTCCAGGGGCGTTTAGAGCCGGAAACTTCCCCTTCTGATTTGTCAGATTCTGACCCTGATGGGACAGTAGTAGGGCCTGTAGGGGCTGGAGGTTGCCCTTGGTTAGGTAGATTAGTTGACAGTTTTAAAAAGAAGGACTCCACAGAATTAGAGAACTTTGCTTCTAACCAGGCCATAAAGGCATCCTGGGAGGGCAAGTTATCTTGAGACATATTGTCTGCAGAGAGAAAAAGAGAAGGTAGTGTAAAGGGCAGGCAGGTAGAAGCAATAAGGCACTCTTATATATAATCTATATATCCCCGTGGGCTCAGCCTGGGACATGTATAATAAGGCACTCGTATATATAATCTTTATCCACAGGGACTCAGCCTGGGACATGTATAATAAGGCACTCTGATATATAATCTTTATATCCACAGGGGCTCAGCCTGGGACATATATAGCCTATAAATCCCCAAATCCGTGAGAAATCCAAAGCAGGGACTCAGCCTGCCAAAATATAGTAACCGGGATACTGATAGAATAAAACGTAAAGATATATAAACAGGAGCTCACCCGATGAGGTAGAAACAACCACCACAGTGGAAAATCCGCTCCGTGTAGCAGAACAAACCGCGAGTGAGGAAAAAATGCCACATGTACCGGCTCAAAGATGGCGCCCGGAACTCGCAAGAGACGTCGCGAGACACAGCCGCCATGCACAAGATGTCCACTAGCTGAACCGCGCTATAGGAGCAGCAACATGGTGCAACATGGTGCGCAAAGAGAAAAGCAAGATGGCGGCGAGATCTCGCGATACGAGATCTTGCCGCTAAACCAAGATGGCGGATGAACCGCACCGCGAAAAGTACAGTCCCGCAAGACGCGGGAAGAAGGGGAAAGGACCAGGAAGGGAACCGGAGAAATAGCCGGTCATAGAGGAGATACAGAAACGGGAGGTACAGTTACCAAGGAAGGCGGAAAGCCGAAAAAGGAAAGAACTAAGGAAGGTAGAGGGACCAAGGAGAGGGAGAGGGGGGGTACCGGGGAGACCCGGGGACAGGGGGAGACGAGGGAAGAACCCCCCCAAAACGGACCGATATCGCCTGGAAAACCTAAATAAACCGCACCAAAAAAGACATAGCAATATACGTTTAAGCAAATATGAGCAATTCACAGTATGATAACCATATGTATAATTCCTGAAAAAGGAAGAGGACTGACCTGCAGCTACGGTGAGCAGCAAAGAAAGAGGAAGAGGAGGATGGTTTAGGGGTTTATATACCTCTTATGTGTTGTTTTTATATTGGTTGTTTCCACTCATATTGTTAACAGTTTCTTTGCTGCTACTGGTGGGAGTAAAGGAAGATATGCAAAATAGGAAGCCTCCTGTCTTGCCTTAAAATTAACATTTACTGGTAAAAAAAATTTCCTACAGGGTCGTCTTATATTCAGGCGTTTGCTTTTTTTCATAAATTAATATTCAGATTTTGGGGGGTTGTCTTATAATCAAGGTCATCTTATATTCGAGCAAATACGGTAAGTGCCAAGGACCTTCAAACTTTATTACATTATATACCATTCATTTTCAATTGCTTTTACTCAAATCCATTCCACACCATACCAAGTTCTTGTTCTGTATTTTTTACACTCACTTTTTCTTTGTTCCCTATAGACAATTGAATTAGTTACAGTGTGGTTTCTGTTGCCATGGGTAATTTAACAGTTGCCAGAAAGCACATCCCAAGTGACCTGGTAAAAGTAACATTCCCAGATTGATTGATTTCAAGTCAACGTGGATTATGATGCAAGGTCTTTGTTAAAGCTCTATAAAGAATAATTGAACCAGCTATTTTAATGGAACTGAGTTCTAGCCCATACAAAGGTGTTCAGAGAACACAGATCTAATCACAAACTCATTTTAGACTGAATACCACAGAGAAGCCTTTCATTTGTGTGGAAGCATTGAGGCCATGGAATGAATATTTTTTGTGTGTGAACATATAATCAGTTTTTATTTACACCCAACCCATATCAAAACAATTGATTTCTCGTATACTCACCAACAGGAAAAAGACCACTTTCATCTAAGTGAATTGCAGACATGTGGTAAGTTTGAGAAAGTAAGCAAGAGGGTGCTGGAAAACAGAGGAGTAGAATTGTTAAAGGAGAGAGATAGAAATGAAAGAGGGCTAATGAAATGTAGAATACATCCCTTTTCTTATGTTTTAGTCGAGACCTACCTTAAGGTGCCAGGCAATGACTACACTCGGTCTAGCCTAGGACAGCACAACATTTTATCTTGTTAGTTACTTGTGTTAGCTGCGAAAAATTCTAATAATCAGGGGACTTTAATCATGTTTCTTTCCTCAGCCTTTGACCTGCTTCTAGAAATACTCTCATCAAAAGTATATGCAAGACAAATCTGAATAAATGCTACTGTAAACCCTTTAAGGAGATAATCCCATGGTCAACAATGCATTCAGAAAATTTTGAACATTGGTGCTTCATTCTTAAGTTTCTGTCTCATTTTCTTCTCTCTGCATACTGCATCTACAAGATTCATAGTTAAATACCAGTTGCATGTATGCTAGCTGAGCGGTGTGAATAGCTATCACTACTTCCATTTTGTTCAACATGTACATTGCAGTGCATGTGAAGAAAGCATACTTAAATCTACTTCCTGTTTTCTGTGGCAGCTGAGGGGTGAGGGTTACAAGAAAATACAATGGATTGTTCCTCTAAGTACAAACATATTACACACATATTGCTTAATAGTGGTAACAGGTTCACCAAGAGAGCTGTAGTAACTCCCAGAGAATGAGAGAACTGCAAGAATGAACATGTTATTGTTGTAAAACCTGGCCTCATTAATCTACAGAGCTGCATTAACATAGATAAAAAGATACATGTATATAACCCAACCTTTAATTCTGGCAGCAATCCTATTGATGGGATTAGTTAAACAATTGAGCTTCTACCTGTTCTATCTTTGTTTGACATCCAGGCTGAAGCCATCTCTGAGTACCTTGGAGCCCTGTATGACAGGTTATTCTGTCACATATCTCGCCTTAAAAAGAAGACTGAAGCCAATGGAGCTGGGGTCACATAGGGGAGCGGGCAGAGGCCAGCGGCACTCTGCCCTGAGGGCAGCACTTCAGCTGCATTTCTTAAATCCATGAACTCTGGGGCTGTCTGACCGGACCTTCCTTGTTTGCTGTAGTCAGGATTGGGAACAATGGGAAGGGGTGGTCATAGGCCAGCAGTTCAGCTGGGGGGGGTCTCGGTCAGTTTCTGGGCCATATTGCAGGAAATAGGGCAAAGTGTCTGGGGTGAGGGAAGGGAGTGGGCAGAGGCCAGCTGCGCTCCGATCAGCTGTTTGTGCTTCAGGTGGGGGCACAATGCTCACAGGATCCACCTACTCAGGGACACACTGCTGAGCACAGTCAAAGATTTCTCAGTAGACCTGCTCCAGGACCCATTTTTGGTAAACCAAATAATCCAATTCAGCCGGGTCGGGCAGGTCACAGGACACATCTGTGAGAATCCTTCCCTGAACTCCCAGATCTCCTTGCACTGATACTTCCATGGGCTCCCAAATTCTCGGTCCTCCTGTAGGCTTTCCATTATCAATCCTGGGCCGCTGAAGTCATACAGGGCCCGATTTTTACAATCCACAGTCATTTCAAATGGAAGCAACTTCTCCAACTCTTGGGGCTGCTCTCCCAGTTATGGCATTCGTCAATCTAGTTGTAGCACTACCCTTCCTTGGAGGATGGGAGGACTATTCCGCGGACACCCTGGTCCACTCTGACAGCCTCCATCAAGGCATTCAGGTAGTTCTCGACTCTTCGGCACACCAACACGTCCTGTAGTGCTGGACCCATCTTTAGCATCTTGGTACTCCGCTGGGACATTTGCAAGGAGGATCCCACCACTGCCACCAATGTATAGGGTTCACCAAGAGAGCTGTAGTCACTCTCAGAGATCACCCAGATGTATCCTCCTGTTATGCCCGAAATCACTTCCAGCACCAGTCAGCATGTACACCTTGGAACCCTGCTATGTGTACCCAATAAGTAGACACAGCTACCTTGAATTGAGTACAGCAGGAATGAACATATTATTGTTGTAAAACATAGCCTCATATATCCCCAGAATTGCATTAACATAGATAAACAAATACATTTATATAACCCAACCTTTAATTCCCCTGGCAGCAGTCCTTTTGATGGGATTAGTTAAACAATGGAGTTCCTACCTGTGCTATCTTTGTTTGGCAGCCAGGCTGGAGTCATCTCTGAGTACCTTGAGGCCCTGTATATTACTATCACAATAGTAATATAGTATTTCATAAAAAATGTTTGGACTGGAAAGGTGGTATTCCTTAACACATGTTTTATAATTGGCTTACTTTGATTTATTTAAAGGATGCATTTAAATTTTTTGGTTTATTTTATTTTTAGTTTTGCTTGACAGCTGCTTTTTTCTCCAATTTGTGTACTCATAATGAAATTGTAATACAAAAACATAATATTCTCATTATGTTTTTGCTTTCAGCATAATTCATTCTTGTAGCTCAGAAAATATTTTATATATTCTGATCCACTGTATCTCTGATCACAAAACATGCAAATATAATACAAATGTATTGGTGCAAATGAAAAACATAATGAATTGACTGTAGTTGCACATAATTCGGAATTCAAATTGAGGGATACCCGGAAGCATTTCATTAGCTTCATATCTTTAATGTGGCAATTATGTCAATTTGACTATTTTTTCCACTGTGCATAGAACTGGAGCTGATGAAATGGTTTAATAAAAATGTATGCTAATCCATAATAAATTCATGTGCAGTTTAACATGATATAGTCTATATACTGTAAATGAACCTGCTCAATGGACTCTATTCACTAATAGCAAGGGCATTGCTAGGTTCCAAAAATATCTGGGGCTAAAGCTGAGAAGTAACTGTGACATGAAGACATTTTCCTAAAGCCCTTTACCCTTTTTCCCAGTTGCTTTTTCGAGTTACTTGCATGCTTGTGGCTTCCCTCCTTGTACTAACGCAATGCCTCTTCCGTGTCATGTACAGGAGAAGGGGGCAGTAAAAAATGTATAAAATATGCCCTAACAGCGTACACTGACATATGCTGACACCATTTGCTCACTTACACATTAACATTATATACTAACACACAATAATGTCCTACAGTAACACCCACTCTAACACGTACACTAAAAATATATGCACACACTGACTAACTGTTGCTCTTCCTCTACGCCTCTCTTCCTCTCGAAGCTCTCCTTCTCTCCCCTTCACAGCTCAAGCTCTCTTCCCTCACAGCTATTTCTCTCTCACACAGCTTTTGGTCTCATGCAGCTCTACCCATGGGAGACCGGGACATTTTTACCAATTTTATGTCCTGCTCACCGTACTGGAGGAGACAATGATGCAGGGTAGGGCAACTTGTACTCACAAGTGAAGCCTGTCAGTCCTAGAAGAGTTTTTACCCTCCAACAGGTTCCCTCTTGAGTTGAGCCTTTAGATTTGAGTGGGCGTATGAGTTTCAGATGGTCCTCTGAGACTGGGCACTCTCAGTTATACAAACATATGATGAATGAACTGGTCAGGGAGCCAGAGATCAGGATAGACGATATATCAAGCCAAGGTCAGGAAACCAGAAATCAAATACCCGGTGTCAAGCTGGGTCAAATACATGAATAGATATAGGGATAATGCCCTAGGACAGGGTACACTATGACAAGTACAGGTATGACCGTCAGAGGGCAGGATGTAGTAGTTTGCTGGGGTTTATGTAGGGCTAGGAATGAAAAAAGGCACCACAATTTGAATCGCCGTAATGTCACTCCACTTCAGCCTTTTGTTCGCGGCCATCTTGGTTGTGGCGCGGCTGTGTACAAGGCCACAGCCAGCCACTGTAGTGAGCAGGTGTCAAAGAGGAGTCCTCGGTGGAAGCAGTAGCTGATCCTCTGCCTGGCATAGGACAGAGGAGCGGGGATATCCCATCTGGGGGATTGGAAGGATGTAGCTCAAAGCACCCCCAGGATGTTTTTTGTCATAAGTTCAGTTTTTCTTTGGAAAAGTGTATTTTGCATTGTTAAATAAGTACAAGTCTTATGTACAAAAATAATCCCAAAAAGTTACATATTTTTGTACTATTTTATCCTATAAAACTGAGGCTCGTTCAAATAATTATTTTTCAAAACATCCCCTGAGAATATTTGTATTGAATATGTATAGATTTAAGTATATTTTTAACATAAGTACAACTTCAGCTTTTTCATTAATTTTTATTTGTAAAGAAGACAATGCTGAGTATTTTACTAGGGACATTTGGACAGCAACCAGTCACAGCCAAAGTTTGCTGTAGCAAAAGTTTTCTACATTTTTTCAGCCAAACTTGTTCAGATGCTCAAGATTACAGAAATTCCCTATATGCTTAGAGTTTTTTGGTTCATAGTAGTTACAGTGCAAAAAGTTTTTGTCAGTTGCTTAGGATTTTTGTGTAGGTAATGTAAGAATTTAAAATAGCTCCAAATTTTTCATGTTGACTTGGGAATGACCTCTCTCTTTGGCACTCACTAGTACCAAGATTTCATACAGACTAATTTAGAAAAACGGTATAAAAACTTTTTAGTAGACATAGAACGCTAGACATCTACCTCTACGACTACTCACACTCTCCTCCGTCATTTTCAAGAAGAAGAACCTACAGTACTCAAGTAAAAGAGGGTCGAGGAAGCTGTGGATAAGCCTGTGGCAGTCACGGACTGTGACCTGCTCCCTCCTCAACACCAGGCTGTTCCTGGCAAACCATGTGCCTTACACACCACATGAGACGCCAAGCATCATCAATGGCGCTCTCGGTGTATGTTCCTGGAAAAAGTCCGTAAAAGTGCAGAGTGGTAGGACAGGTACTTGCAAATTTTACTGGTCCGAGAAGAACCAGGGCATAGTCCAATTGTAAGGGACGGAGCTGTCCCAATTTTTCCACTTGAGCTGCCTCCACAGGGGCAGTAGGAAGAAGGAGACATGGAGTTTTAAGCAGAGCCTTTAACTACTCTGAGAGTCCTGCGCACGCAGTTGCATACAAAGAAAGCCCTCAGCATGGTAGGGATGTCAGGCACGCCTTTGCCTCCCTTGCCGGGTTCCTTGTACATCACGCACACTTTACTCTGTCCATTTTGGAGCCCCAGATAAAGTGGAAAACTGCTCGGTTGATGGCTCTGTGAACCTTGTGTCCCTGTGTGGCAGAACCTGTCCTGGTGTATGTGTTTGGGTGTCGGTGTGGCAGAGCCTGTCCTGGTGTGTATTTGGTCATCTGTTTTTTGGCACTTTACAACAAATAGAACAATTTAATGATCCAGAGATAAAAAGCCCTCCTGAATTTGTAGTCACTTCAGAGGACAAAACTTTCTTGTCCTAGAAATCAATGAGAGGAAAAGTAAAGGTTTTGTGTTAATCACTCTATTTCAATCTGCATGTCTTATTAAAAAGGATTAGTGGAACTAAATTGTGGCTTCAGGCATCCCGTGTATGATATTTTTTTTAGTGTACTGAATACTCCAATTCCCATCACATTACATCAATATGTGTTAGAAAATCAGGAAAAAATGGGCATGGATGGTGGGCTGATTTGGTGGCGCAATGGGCCGCTTGACTTACTTGCCCCCCAGGCCGTGGCTGACAGCCGTCCCCTGGTTGCATGAGAGCAACAAAAAAAAGTGTCCCTCTTTGTCAGGACTCGGGTGATCAGGTCGGGTAGGAGCCCATGAGCAGGGGATACTTGGGGTTCGGTCTGTAACCCACGGTGCATGATTATGCAAACAAAGACACCACAAGCAGAAATCCAGGTAATGCAGTGTATTGTATGTATATAACAGGACCAGCAAATAAGGGTAATACAGTCTAAGCAAGAAACCGGACGTATGGCAAAATAAAATACCGGTAATAAGTCTTTTGGCAGGGAGCCCGTTTGGAAGGGCACGAAAGGCAGAAAGCCCGCTTGGAAGGGCACGAAAGGCAGAGAGCCCGCTTGGAAGGGCACGAAAGGCACACAGCCCGCTTGGAAGGACACAATGCAGGGAATCCACTTGGAAGGACACAAAGCAAGGAATCCACTTGGAAGGACACAAAGCAGGGGATCCACTTGATGAGGACACAAAGCAGGGAATCCACTTGATCAGGACACAAAGCAGGGAACCAGGAACAGTACAGGTGCAGAGCCACAGAAGAAAGGTCCATAGAGTTCAATACAAAGGCCCTGACTCAAGGGCAGGTTCGGTTCATAAAAGGCAGGGTAATCCAGGTAACAAGGCCCAGCTGGAGGGTGACCACTAGTGGTAGCAGATTTAAATGCCACAGGAAAAAAAAGCCATGGTTCAGGCAGCGAAAAAGTGGTTCCTGACACTCTTTCACATTTTGAAATGTTGGGAATAGATCAACACATTAACATACAAACCCAGCATTCCAGGTATAGATCAACTGTAAATCACATGTAAACTCAGCACTGAAGGTATAGATCAAATAAACAACACATGGAAACAACATATTAGGTATTGATCAACTGAATAAGACATGTACATGTATTTGCAGGTATACATACCTCACATATGGAAACATAGCATAGCAGATATAGATCAACAGAATAACAGACAAACCCAGCTTTACAGGTATAGGTGAACTGGAATTAACATAAAACAGTATTAACGGTATAGATAAAAAACCCTAAATTACAAGCATAGATCACAGGTTGCACACCCGAAAGCCAGTCCTGGCATCCACATTGCTCACATAGAACCAGACCAGCATGTGTGAGGCACGGAGGCCACCTCCTACCTCGTCCCGGGGACCGTCACCCTGACTCGCCGCTCCCGACCGCCGGTCTCTCCGCGGCACGGCCGCACTGCCGCGTGGCAGCTCGCCGCATCCCCAGCCACGCGGTCTCCGACGAGGAGGGGGCGTGGCTTAGCCTCCGTGATTGTGGCAGACGCTAGGAGGAAGGGTGGAGTCTTCGGACTTTCACCTCCTAACAGGTATACAGGAGGTGTGGAGACCTCAAGAGAGGGGAAGGGGTTCCTACCTGCCTGACCCTATATAAACCCTCCAGACACAGTGCTTACTAGTTGAGCAATGTACATGTGCTATACCTGCTCTAGCAACCTGACGTCTACCTGTGCTTTGACCCTTTGGATTGTGACCCAGATACCGACTGTTTTCTGCCTGCCTCAACCTTGGATTGTGACCCTGATACTGATTTATTGCCACCTGCCTCGACCTTTGGATTGTGACCCTGATACCGCTTGTTTGCCGCCTGCTTCGACCTTTTGGATTGTGACCCCGATACCGCTTGTTTGCCACCTGCCTCGACCCTTGGATTGTGACCCTGACTACTCTTTCTGCATTGACACCCGATCCACGCCTATCTGGACTTTTTGCGTTCGTTCCTGTGCCACGCTCCACAACTCCGCCTGATAGCATGCAGATAACACACATAGGTTGCGGAAAACTTATTCATGAGCGACCGCTTGGTGCCCCTCTCTCTCCTCCGCGTCCAAAAAAACCAACAGCGTTTCAATCGGGGAAGCCACTGATTCCGGGACAATGCATTGGCTGCCTGGGACCCAAAACTTATTGCGGGACTGTCCCGGGCAATCTGGGACATGTGATCACCCTAATTACATCTAAGCTTATGACCCTCTAGTTTTAGACTATGACCTCTTGTTCTAACATTGCTCTTCCTTTCAAATAGGCTTTCCCCTTATAAGTTCCACTCTTTCCTTTGTCCCTGACGGAACAGTGTCCCCAATGCTATATTCTGCCTTGAGATTTTTACATCCCAAGTGCGTTATTTTACATTTATCAACATTAGACTACAGCTGCCACAGGCTTCCCCATTCTTCTAATTTACGTAAATAATTTGTCACTTGACTAGTTCCATCCTGAAGCTTACCCTGCTGCAGACCTTTGTATCAGATGCGAAAATATATACCTTCCCGTTAAGAACTTCTGTAATATCACTAGTAAAAATATTAAAAGGGACAGGTTCCAGTACTAATTCCTTCCTCTGAAAATACACCATTAGTCACTCAAACACTGCATTTTCTATTCACCTATTTTGACATACAAGCCCAGAGACTTCAATTTATTTATCAATAGCTACTCCCTGGTCTATTATTTTTGTTAAAAAGAAGAGTGATGAAAACCAGTGTGGAGTGGGTGTGTAGAGAAGGAAATTCAATAAAAATACTTCCCTTTTTGTAGTGTAACCTTCCCGGATACTCAGCTGCAACCCGTACAAAACACTCTCCAGGTGTTTCCAAAATAGAACTAAGAACACTAGGGGGCGCTCGTGTATACCGGTTTCAATGAACAATGAAATAAAAAAAAAAGAATATAATTGTGTGATATTAAACACAAGTGATATCGCTGCAAGTCTGTGTAATGCACTTACAGTGTTTTACACGTATTCAGGCTTCAAGAGACAATCCAGTACTTTGGAAGGGGTTTAAAAAACCCTTACACAGCAAATGTCTTTCCTCTGCTTCTTTTGTAACTGCTTCAGATGATCTGTATATGTGGAGCTGTATCCAATGCTGGAAACAAATTACATCCACTATATGGTATAATATAAAACCTATTTATTCAAGGCTTATAGGCCAAAATAATAAACGATTCACAAACATCCACTAAGGGATGCTAAAATCCATAAAAAGTCCAGATAAAAAAGTAAAAAGAGCTCTATAGTATCCTCGACGCGTTTCGCCAGTTCCGTGGCTTCATCAGGAGTATTCTTCATTCTCGGTACGTGGTCTTTTTAAATTGTGTGCGGCGCCATCTTTTTCCGCCGGCGTCTGACGTCAATACGTTCGCCGTCGTCACCTCGTCCGCTTTGCCGTCCTCTCGTCCGTCTCCTTCTCTCCAGACGCTCCACAGGACCCAAAAAACAATCGGTAAGTGCAAGTTCTATGCTATGTGTCCTAGTTAAAAAACGATCGGATATACCGATCGATCCAATATATATTATCGGTGCCTATTGATGCCGCCCATACTATATTCTGTATCGGTTATCGAAAAAAACGACATTTCAATTAGTGGAGAAGTGAGGAAGTGGGAGGTGGGAGGTAACCAGTATTATTTTTAAACCGTGCCATTCATTCTATCCATCGGGTGTCATCCCCTTAGATCGTGGCACAAACGACTAGACAAAGGAGACCCCGCACGGACAAACACAACATCTGAGGTGAGTAGAGGAAGATCACACAGCCGGATCGTACTTTAGGTAGTTTCATATGTGGTCTATACGGATATTATGTTCTGTTTGATTTTAGGGGCAGTGCACTCCAGGCACAGAGGGCAGGAGACAACACACAGAATGTCCCCCATCCCCAAGGTCCACCTCCACAACCCGGCACCACCATGAAATGTGGGTCCATTATACCCCAGTGATAGAAATAAATATTAGATAAAATAATATTAAAAAATGATGATATGTAAATTTTCTACACACCCACTCCACACTGGTTTTCATCACTCTTCTTTTTCACATATATTTGTTCTCCACTTGAATCCCAGTTGGAAGGGTAAGAGAACCCCACACACTAAGAGAATCCCACATATTAAGAGAATCTCACACATTAGAATCATGGCACACGGAACTGAATCTTTTTTCCCTTGGAGAGAAGAAAGGAACAGAAAATTAGACGATATTTTTTCACAGACACCCAAAGACTTCACACCGGACACAGGTTTATTTATTAAAATGGAAAGGTTGATGGAGAAAGAAATCAAACGATGGTGGGAAATTACCTTCATCGAACAATACATTAAAACTAAAACGATCCCCAGGGGGTTAAGAATACATAAGAGTCCTGCTTTTGGGGCAGAAGATCAGAATTTTATGCTTAACTGGCACAAAATTCTAGATGACTGCTCCTATAAATTAATGCAACTGATTGTTACACAACAAAAAGAACAACTTGATCACATCGAAGAAGAAATAAAATCAGTAGAAGAGGAAATAAAGATAAAAATAGACAAAAAATATATCACTTCGAATAAAAGCAACATGGAAAGTAAGCTAAATAGGTTAGAAGAATAAATAATAAGCAATAAAAAGAGGAAATTCCATAGAGATAGAGACGATATGGAAAGAGGTATCCATACACAGAGGACCACATACAATCAATACAACCAAAAATATCACACACAAAGATATGGTCCGAAACACAATAGAGACTTCATCCCGTATAAGAAAACACACTTTGAACAATACAATAGAGGTCATTCCTCATTTACAAGACACAGAACTTTATCCAAACACACACGGTCCAGACTCTCATCCCCTTCACCGGCTAGACACACACCCTCACCTCCCAGACACACCTTTCCATCCACCAGACAAGGCACCAATAGTGACACTATCCACACCAACATAGATTTTTCTCATGAGCAGACTTTTTTAGACAGGGAGCCATCCCGAAAGGGTGGCACAAAAAGAAAGGAAACTCCCCCGAGAAGGGAAGCCATAGAGCTGAGAAACAGGTATATACCCCTAGAACAGAGCCCATGGAAGAAAAGAAAATACACAAAAGAACAAGAGGCCAGAGGGGGGGGGGAAGAGGACAGCAGACGAACAGATTTTGACTCCAGAGAAAGAAGGCATTGTTAACATATCATCCATCTCTCTTACACAAAATGAAATAAGTTTACTTAAAAAAGGTTTAAAATTCGCACCAGCGAGAGGTCCCAATCAGTTCCAATTATTTTTAGATACCCAGAAGTATTTGAGGAAACTTACAGTGAAAAGGTTCTTCAGCAAACCAGAAAGAATGGATATCAGTGGAGATGCAACAGTAGAACAATTTTCACACACAAATCTAAAACCCAAATCTAAATTTTTTCCACAAAACGAAAAAAGCCAACATATTGAAGTCTTTACTGACCTCATACAAAAGGACTTAGAGAAACTGGGTGATAAAACCAAAACATATAACTTAAATAAAAATGAACAAAAGGCACTAAAAACATTGAAAGAAAAATATGATATAGTTGTCAAGCAGGCGGATAAAGGTGGAGCTACGGTGGTGATGGACCGCCTCTACTATATAAAAGAATCCGAAAGGATCCTAGGAGACACTGTCACATATAAAAAACTTAGTAAGGATCCCACGAAGGAATTTAGTACAGTGTTATATAACATCCTGGAGGAGGGTCTAGAACAAGGAATCCTTAACAAGAAGGAGTTCAACTACTTGAAAAATGAACATCCGAAATTACCGGTGTTCTACTTTCTTCCAAAAATTCATAAACATCTGAAGGAGCCACCCGGTAGACCTATAATTAGTGGTATTGACTCACTCACATGTAACACGTCCGAATATGTGGACTTTTTCCTCCAGAAATATGTTCCAAAAACTCCAGCATATCTTAAGGATACCACCCACCTCCTTAACACATTGAAAGATATATCATGGTCCCCTGGTTGGATGTGGGCTACAATGGATGTCTCCTCGTTATATACCATCATTGATCACACACAAGGATTGGAAGCCATAGACAAGACACTATCAAGAGATATGGACATAAATTCACTACAGCAATCATTCATTTTAAAATGTATTAATTACATATTGACACACAACTATTTTTGGTTTGAGGAAGAATTCTTCCTCCAACTCTGCGGTACTGCCATGGGTACCAGGTTTGCACCGAGCTACGCAAATCTATTCGTAGCAGAATGGGAAAATCAGTATATATGGAACAACAACCCTTTCGGTGCAAACCTGGTCCTCTGGAAGCGTTACATAGACGATATCCTCATCATTTGGAGCGGATCTAAGGAAGATTTGAACGAATTCATTAAGTATACGAACAATAACAAACACAATCTAAAGTTCACCTCAAATATTCAGGATCAACAAATTGAATTTGTAGATGTAGAATTGTTCCATGAAGAAAATCAGATATGCACAAGAAACTACAGTAAACCCACCGACAAAAATGGATACATAAATTACAATAGCTGTCACCATCCTCAATGGTTGGACAATATCCCTAAGGGTCAATTCCTGAGGATAAAAAGGAACTGTACCAAGAAAGAAGATTTTGAAATTAAAATAGATGAAATCAAACAAAAATTTATAGAGAAAAATTACCCGGAAGAGAAACTAAACAAAAGTCTTCTAGAAATAGGGACAGTTGATAGACAATTACTTCTGGAAAACAAGAACAGGGCATCAAAACCCACTCAAGATAGGGATTTTAGTTTTTTATTTTTTACTCAATACAATACGCAAGCAAATAAAATTAAACAGACTTTAAATAAACACTGGCACATCCTAAAAAATGATGAGGTCCTAGGTACAGTATTACCTGAGAAACCACAGATAATCTTCAAAAAAACAGGATCATTAAAAACAATACTAGCCCCTAGTGTCTTACCAAAACATATAGCAGTCAAGAAACCTCAAATATTTATGGGTGGTAAACCGAGTGGTTTTCATAAATGTGGCTTTTGTAAGATGTGTACGTTCTTACCTAAAAAAACTAACCACTTTACAGGTACAACAACAGGACAAACATATACCATAAAGCATTTTATAAATTGTCTAACGAAGAATATAGTCTATTTGTTAGAATGTGGATGCGGCCTTCAGTATGTGGGCAGGACAACAAGACCTATGAAGGAAAGGATATTGGAGCATCTTGGGAATATAAGGAAGAAAGATGTCAAACACAGTGTCCCCAGACACTGCAATATGTGTCCTAAATATTCAATAGAGTCCTTAAAAATCATAGGGATAGACTGGGTACCTCCCAATTGGAGAGGAGGTAGCACTGTAGAAAATTTGTCCAAACGGGAGACCGAATGGATTTTCAAATTGAAAACCTTCAAAAAAGGTGGTCTCAATATGGAATTAGACATATTTACGTATATGTGAGATTATAAAACCCTTAATTTTTTTTTTTATTTTTTTTTTCCTAATATATATACATCTCTGGACGTTTTGTGTACTACAGATACACCCACACATTAGACACGTTGAACAACAGGATACGGTTTTTTTAACCAACATATGTTTTATTTTTTCATAAAAATACATATATAATAGGATTTTCCATATCCTTAGCACATTCAACATAGAAACATAAGGACTATCTATATCCTTAAGATTTTCCCTATTGAAATAATTCTTTTACATATCATCATTTTTTAATATTATTTTATCTAATATTTATTTCTATCACTGGGGTATAATGGACCCACATTTCATGGTGGTGCCGGGTTGTGGAGGTGGACCTTGGGGATGGGGGACATTCTGTGTGTTGTCTCCTGCCCTCTGTGCCTGGAGTGCACTGCCCCTAAAATCAAACAGAACATAATATCCGTATAGACCACATATGAAACTACCTAAAGTACGATCCGGCTGTGTGATCTTCCTCTACTCACCTCAGATGTTGTGTTTGTCCGTGCGGGGTCTCCTTTGTCTAGTCGTTTGTGCCACGATCTAAGGGGATGACACCCGATGGATAGAATGAATGGCACGGTTTAAAAATAATACTGGTTACCTCCCACCTCCCACTTCCTCACTTCTCCACTAATTGAAATGTCGTTTTTTTCGATAACCGATACAGTATATAGTATGGGCGGCATCAATAGGCACCGATAATATATATTGGATCGATCGGTATATCCGATCGTTTTTTAACTAGGACACATAGCATAGAACTTGCACTTACCGATTGTTTTTTGGGTCCTGTGGAGCGTCTGGAGAGAAGGAGACGGACGAGAGGACGGCAAAGCGGACGAGGTGACGACGGCGAACGTATTGACGTCAGACGCCGGCGGAAAAAGATGGCGCCGCACACAATTTAAAAAGACCACGTACCGAGAATGAAGAATACTCCTGATGAAGCCACGGAACTGGCGAAACGCGTCGAGGATACTATAGAGCTCTTTTTACTTTTTTATCTGGACTTTTTATGGATTTTAGCATCCCTTAGTGGATGTTTGTGAATCGTTTATTATTTTGGCCTATAAGCCTTGAATAAATAGGTTTTATATTATACCATATAGTGGATGTAATTTGTTTCCAGCATTGGATACAGCTCCACATATACAGATCATCTGAAGCAGTTACAAAAGAAGCAGAGGAAAGACATTTGCTGTGTAAGGGTTTTTTAAACCCCTTCCAAAGTACTGGATTGTCTCTTGAAGCCTGAATACGTGTAAAACACTGTAAGTGCATTACACAGACTTGCAGCGATATCACTTGTGTTTAATATCACACAATTATATTCTTTTTTTTTTTATTTCATTGTTCATTGAAACCGGTATACACGAGCGCCCCCTAGTGTTCTTAGTTCTATTATTTTTGTTACCCTGTCAAAAAAAAAAAAATAGGTTAGTTTGACAGGATCTGCCTGTTAACCCATGCTGTTTCTGATCATGCAAACCATTAACTTTCAGATATTTAACAATCCTATTCTTTAGCATGATTTGCATTAATTTGACAACTATTGAATTAAGACTTATTGGTCTTTAGTTGGCTGAGCCTTCGCTCCTTTTTGTGAAGTGGTACTACAGTTGCCAGCTTACAGTCTTCTGGAACTACTCCTTAAAAAGCTATGACCTTTAAAAGCCTGAATTAAAATAATTACAAGAAGAATGGGCCAAAATTGCTCCACCATGATGTAAAAGACTCATTGCCAGTTATCGCAAATGTTTGATGGCAGTTGTTCCCGACAAGGGTGGTACAACCAGTTATTAGGTTTAGAGGGGCAATTACTTTTTCACATGGGTAATACAGATTTTCATCAACTCTTTCCTTACATTAAAAATTAAATGATAAAAGCTGCATTTTCTGTTTACTCATGTTGCCTTTGTCTTATATTAAATTAGTTGGATATGTGAAACATTTAAATGTGACAATTAAGCAAAAAAAAATAAATCTCAAAGGGGCATATACTTCTTTTCACAGCGCTGTAACTGCATATATAGTACACACCTGTTCATTTAAAGAAAATGTAAAGTACACATTTAGAATGTGCAGCCTCCAGAAAGATAAAGCAATATGTGGTCATATAAATTAACAGAAACCTCAATATTCACACTTAATATAGGTTTTCTTCAAATCGCATTCAAATGAACTTAGTCTTATCGTTTGTTGAGCCTGAACATTATTTAATAATATTTATATTAAACACAAAACTTTTCACATTTCAACTTTACCCAACCCAACGATGACATAAGTAAATAAACAACTTTTAGTTACATTATTACATTACAATTTAGAATCACACACAGTAACAAACAAGCTCTTGTGAGCTTACAATCTAGTCGGTGGTCGAGGGGGAAGTAAGACAATAGGAGAGGACTGCTTGGATGGGGATGAGTTGATCTGTTGATTATTCAGATTGCTTGATAGTGATGATGGTTGAGAATACTGGGAAGGAATGCTGTATGCTTCCGGGAAGAGGTGGGTTTTCAGAGAGGTTTTGAAAGTTACGTACAAGGTAGAAAGTGTGACAGAACGAGGAAGGGAATTCCACAGGAGGGGTGCGGCATGGGTAAAATCCTGAATATGGGAGTGGGAAGAGGTATTAACAGTAGAAGATAGCCGCAGGTGGTGAGGGGAGAGAAGAGGGCGCTTGGGGTGTATTTGGATAGGAGGATAGTGATATAAGGGGATGCAAAGTTGTTGAGGGCTCTTTAGGTCAGGGTCAGAAGTTTAAATTTGATTCTGAAGGTTATGGGGAGCCAATTAAGTAATTGGCATAGTGGAGCAGCGGATGAGAAAAATTAATCTAGCTGCAGTGTTGAGGATGGATTGAAGAGGTAAAAGGTGGGAGAGGGGGAGACCGGTTAGTAGGGAGTTGCAATAATCCAGATGGGATATCACAAGGGAGTGGATTAGTAAATTGGTTGTTACATGTGTGAGGAATGCATTCGGGAGATGTTTTTCAGGTGAAGGTGGGAGGATTTGGTGAGGGACTGGATGTGAGGGATGAAGGAGAGAGAAGAGTCAAGGGTGGCACCAAGGCAGCGAACCTGGTCCGTTGGTTGGATAGTGGAGTTGTCAACAGTAATAGATGTTAGGAAAAGTGGACAGAGCAGATAGCGGGATTACCATGAGTTTGGTTTTAGAGATGTTGAGCTTTAGGTAACTCAGCTTTTGTTTTAGCTGCGAGGAGGTCATTAGTAATTTTAGTGAGTGCAGTCTCTGTTGAATGCTGTGGACGGAAACCGGATTGTAGAAGGTCAAGTAGAGAACTTGAAGAGAGAAAGTTTGTTAGTTGATTGTAAGTTTATTGTTCCAGCAGTTTGGAAGCTAGCAGGAGAATAAATCTGGATGGTAGTTTGATGGGGATGTGGGATCAAGGGAAGGGATACACCAGATGAAAAGGAGAGATTAAAGATGTGGGTTAGGGTTGGGGACACTAGAGTGAGGTGGTAGGAGATGTGAAGGTGCAGGATTGCAGAGACAGGTGGTGAGGTGGGAGGACAACAGGACCTAGGAAACTTCTACGGGTGTGACTGGGTAAAGCAGGTGAGGATGGATTGAGGTGAGGCGGAAGGTTGAGGTACTATATGATTGACACTATGGGGTAGGATGTTAAAAGAGGAAAATAGACGTTTAGGTTTATGGGAAAGAGAGATATTAATGAAATTAAATATGTTTGTTTAGAGAGATGTAGGGCTGATGT
Organism: Sceloporus occidentalis; assembly: GCA_023333645.1. Lineage (NCBI taxonomy): Eukaryota > Metazoa > Chordata > Lepidosauria > Squamata > Phrynosomatidae > Sceloporus > Sceloporus occidentalis. The sequence continues at coordinate 7,138,304 of JALMGF010000036.1, read as the reverse complement.
ATAGGAACGGAGCATGAGTTTGTAGTGAGTGAAGTCTTCAAAGTGAACGAGACTTCCTCCATAGGAACAACTTTGGAGGAGACGTGTCTGTGTGGAATGCCATGGCTGAGGTGCATAGCGTGTCGGATTGCGTACAGTTACAGGGGCAACCATATCTAGGGCTGAGGCTAGTGTATGGTTATACTGAGGTGTGGGAGGTATGTCGCGATTAAATGTTAACAGGCTGTGATCAGACAGACAGAAGGGAGAGTTGGAGAAATGAGATGTGGAAGAACACTAGATCGTTTTGATGACCGCCACGGTGCATGGGGGAGGTAGTCCATTGTGAGAGTCTGAGACAGGAGGAGAGTGAAAGTAGCAGCAGGTGAGGATGGGTCATCAATAGGTATGTTGAAGTCCCCTAGGATTGGTGTAGGGATCGTGGAGGAAAGAAAGTGGGAGAGCCAAGCAGCAACGTGATCAAAGAATTGTGAGGCCAGGAGGCCGGTAGACCAGGATAATTCAAAAACAAAAATGGAGTCTGGTCTTTTCAAAATGGAGGCCTAGACTGGCACATTCAAACACAAAAGCAAGTAGCATAAAGGCCTAAACTGGTATGTTTAAAAATGGAGGTCTGAACTAACACTTTGAAACGCAAAATAACCTATATTGTTATTCAACACAATCACCTCGTCACAATACAATGAATATGTAAATAGTTACTATTTAACTTAAAAATAATAAGATTATACAATACTTAGACTGAATACTCTATTTTGTAAACCCAAAGAACAAGTAAGACCCAGAAAGGCAAGTATACCAAATCCTCAAACTAACATTTAAGAAGAAATTCAAGGCCTGGATGGTCAGTAAAATCTAGGCCCGAACTAGGATGATTCAAAAACAAAAGTGGAGTCTGGTCTTTTCAAAATGGAGGCCTGGACTGGCACATTCAAACTCAAAATAACCTATATTGTTCCTCAAAACAATAACTTTGCCACAATAAAATTAATATGTAAATACTTGCTACTTAACTTAAAATAGTTAAAACATGTAATGTACAAAACAATAATGTTATACAATACTAAGACTTAATACTCTATTTTGTAAACCCAAAGAAAAAAAAAGGCAAGTGGCATGAATTTTTTTTTTATATATACCCCAAAAGCTATATCTGACTGTCTATTAATATGTTATTTTCTCATAAATACCCTTTGTAGAAGTCTAAAATTCGTGGTCGCCAAATATGGTGTTTAAACCAAATATAAAAATATAACAAAGGTTCGTCTACATTCAAAGGTATTTATTATAAGGTAACAACACAGCAAACACATTTATCTCATTAACACACGCACATAGCCAAACCACACAGGACAACAACCCCCTTTTATCTCTCTCTATACATATAACAATTCCCTTCAACACAATTTGATCTCACCCAATGTTAAGCCTCCAGATCCGATAATAGCTCACTGCTGGGAGCTGACTCTTACCACATCCACTGTGAAGGAAAAAGAACTGAAGGAGTCCATGTGTGGCATTATATTATATACCCTTCATTTTACATCACATCCTGTTTCATCACTTCCTTTAGTGAACTGTGGGAGGGAAGGATTCTAAGAACGCCCACCTTAACCTATTCCCTTTGTTTATGGGGACAAGACAAGTTACCACACACTGCAATGCGAAGAGCAATCTGGGAGAAGAGATGGACAGAGTGTACTTCAAAAGACGAGAAAGAGAGAGAGGGAATTGATGGCAGACATTGAAAGGGCGAGGAGAGAGGAGAATGCCAACACCGCCTCCCTGTTTGTCTCTAGGTCTGGGAGCATGGCTGAAGTGAAGGCCACCGTAAGAGAGAGCAGCAGGAGAGGTAGTGTCTGAGGATGTCAACCATGTTTTGGTGAGTGTAAGAAGACTGAGGTGGTTAGAGATGAAAAGGTCATGGGCAGCAGTTAGTTTATTGCACACAGAGCGTGCATTACAGAGGGCACAGGAGAAAGGGGTGCCAGGGTTACAGTGGACTGATTTAAGATTGGAGGGATTGAGGTAGTTTGTGTTAGGTCTAAAGGTGCGAGGGCGGAGGAAGGTTGGGATGGTGGGGCCAGGGTTACATTCAATGTTGCCTGAGCACAGAAGGAGTAGGATACAGACAGATAACAAATGGGATTGTCATTTGTAGACATTGGATTTCTTCACCTGAGAATGGTTAGTGGTGTTGGGGTATGGAGAAAAGAGAATGGCATATCAGCTAAGGTGGGGTGATGGCAGACAGGATGGAGATATGTGGACTGTAGAGGGGTTGTTAAGGGGTGTGGGTGATGCAACATGTTTAAGATTTATGGGAAGAGGACATAGTAATAACATGTACAGGTTCACAGTAAGGATTTAGCAAACAAGTACTTAAACAAAGCAAACAAGTACTTATGTGGGTTAGCTGCTTTCTGCAATGGTATGTATTTTCCCTCCAGTTCAACTCCAGTATAACTCTTAACTGTCCACTTGGGATGTGAAGGATATCACAATAAAAACAGTATATTTAATACACTTTTCCCACGTTTGCCCGTGACCCTGTTTAATGCATTTGAGAAAGTCTAGAAGGTTAGGCAGCACAGTGCATCACTGTCCTTTTTGATACTCAGAAGGGTTAATACGTCAACAAGGCAGTTCAGAAAAGCAAAGGAATTGAAAGCTGCTGATGCATGCTTTATCTCTGCAATTTCAAAAAGGTTATAAAAGCCACATTCAGATAAAATCTGCAAAGTACTAAAGCAATGATGTAAGAAATGAATGCAGATAAGGATTTTCTAGTTTAAATTACAAGCGTGGAATAAATGCGAGTGATTTAAGATTGAAAAATCAGGACTATGGTTTTCTGTGATTTGTATACCACAGGCTGGCAAACAACTTAATGGATAATGCACAACAAGCTTAGAAAAAAAAGAAGTTAAGAAGCCAAAGCATTTAATGCCCTGCTCATACTAACAGTGAATATCTTTTTTATAATATTAGTGTCTATGTAGGCAATTAAACTATATGCAACCAATTATTCTGGCCTAGGCCTCCCTAGGGCGGTAGATCCAGGGGGAGGCAGTCCCTCCAACACGAACCCATGGGGTGGTTTACCCTATTGCTTGATCAGGCCTCCTGGTGTGTCACTGCATAATGGGCTTAATGTGTGATACGATGAGTAAGGCTTAGAGCAGCACTTAAGTAAATATGCTACTGGGCATATTGATGCCCGAGGGGGGGCAGCATGGGCTATAGTGGGCCCTGACTGTAGTGTAGAGGAGGGGAAGGCTTTTTGGTGGGAAATTAGGGGGTAGATTATTTAGGTGGCTGTTTTTCCAGGCTTAAGAACCATTCTTGTGGTTAGCTTACCTGGTTGCAGGTCCCACCCTCCCTCCCTTTATATTTGTATTCTGGTTTCCCCGGCTGTCAGAGATCAGAGTTCCCCGCACTGGTGCGGGAAATTCTCTCTGATAGTCGGGGAAGGTCTGCGCGATGGATGCAGACAACCCCCGCTGCTAACCGCACCTCCTCCCAGCTGCAGCACAAGTTGTCTACGGGAATCGCTGCGGAGGATCTAGATCTTAGTCTCATAGTCAGACCTATTTGAGGTCTGATCATAAAACGACCCGATTATAAGACGAGGGGTATTTTTCAGAGCATTTGCTCTGGAAAAACCTAGTCTTATAATCGAGCAAATACGGTATATGCCTGTGCCTCTGTGCCTCTGTGCACAAAGCAAGTTCCATAAAGACATGGTTTTATGAGTTTTGGTGATGAATTAGAATGCCAATTGTGAACCTTTTGTAATGCCTTTTCCTCCATCAGTGCCTGGCCACACAAAATCTTGTGGGAAGCTGTCCCATTTAGCCACAAAAGGAGCGTGAACTGTACATTAATTCCCATGGTTTTGAAATGGGATGTCCAACTAGATTATACTGTATATAGTAGGCTTAATGGTCAGGTGACTTTTGGTCATATAGTATATTTTGAGGACTTTGGGAATCTTTAAAACTCCTTTTCATGTTGAATTTAGGTTTCACGCCTCCCTCCACCACTCTAGTCCTGCTCACATAAATCCAGTAACCTTCTATAAATCAAAAATTGCATGCATTTTTATGCATAAAAAAATATTTTTCAATGTTTTTTTCAATGTTTTAACACTATGCATTTCAACAATATACCACAGACCAAAAACCTTTGATTGAAGGTATGTTGTTTATATGTCAGGAGAATCAAATGTGATTACAGATTTCCTTGCTATAACCGGATAACATACTAAATTCCCCAATGCAGTGCCACCTTCACCCCCATCAAAACAAAAGTGTAGCAAATCCACTGTAATAGTCGTTGCCTCATGGGTATGGTTAAGTAATGCAACCATTTTTTAAAACCGCTAAGGGGATATTTTGCTAAATCATAAATTTAAAAAAATAACTATATGTGTATTGTCAAAAAATATAATAAGGTTAATTTGAACACAATAGCTATAAATTATATCAGAAAGTAGTTGTATCTTCTAAACGAACAATGATTTTCATTTTTATGCAAGTAAATTAGGAAGTGTGTTTTGGCAACAGAATATACCACAACAGCCAAGACTGACAATAACATGGAATAATTTCTAATTTCATTAAAAAGTACAAACTAGAAATGTAAATTTTTGACTAACATTTTAGGCACCTGCTGGAAGCAATACACTGTATATTTAATTTCCCCATGAAAAAAAATTATCAGGTTAATAGCTATATCTGTTATTTAGTGACAGCCACCTATTTTCAGTAGGAAATCATTTTGACCTTATGATTTCAGGAAGTTCGGATGCACAAAAAGCTCGGCATCAACTGTCTGATGAAAGTATATAAAGGTTCACGTGTTATGACCCTTCTACACATTCTGTATGAAAAACAGTTTGAAAGCAACAAAGGGGAAATCAAGGGAGACCTTATAGAAGGCGTTAGTGTCTGTTCAAGCATGACCTCAAACCATTGCTGAACACAGTGTAGAAAAAATATAACAGATCTTCATATTATTTTCTTTCTTTCCTTCCTTCCTGCTTACCCGCAGCGGGAGGCATCAGAGGTAGCGGCAGGCCGCACCCCTGGTCTGGATTTTGTGACACTGCACATTCCACCTACAGCCATCGTTATGGGAGAGAGAGGAGCTCCTGAAGCCCTGATGGCTGGTGTGAGGTGACCTCCTACACAGAGCAGCAGGTAAAATGAAAGGGGTGGAGACTCTACTTCGCATTCTTAAAGGCACACTGACCTGGAATGACCTACAGGTGCAAATGGGGAGGGGAGCTAATCTGCAACCCTATAAATGTCCCACAAACCCTCCGGTCAGTGCTTGTTTGTTCCAGCTGTGGTTTCTGCTTCCTGGCAGATGCCATTTCCTACTCCTTTTTGTGCTGTTCATTTGCTATAGCAACCTACATTTTGCTGGACTATGCTACTTGTCTCTTGTCCCTACCCCTGCTCTGTGGCTCCACCAGTCGAGCCCTTCCTTTCTTCCTGTGCATGACAAAGAAGGCAATATTCTGCCTTTCTGCCTGTGTTGATTGCAGAAGGCAATTTTATATATATATATTTGTGGCCAAACGTTTCACAAAGTCTGCTGCCCCAGTTTAGATTATGACAATTTGCATATACTCCAGAATGTTAGGACGAGTGATCAGATGAATTGCAATCAATTGCAAAGTCCTTCTTTGCCATGAAAATTAATTTATTCTCATAAAAACATTTCCACTGCATTTCAAAGAGATTCACAGGCAAGGGTATTGCTGCTAGTAAGATTGCACCTAAATCAACCATTTATCGGATCATCAAGAACTTCAAGGACAGAGGTTCAATTGTTGTGAAGAATCAGGGCACCCAAGAAAGTCCAGCAAGTGTCAGGACCGCCTCTTGATTCAGCTGCGGGATCGGGGCGCAACCAGCGTAAAGCTTGCTCAGAAATGGCACACAGTGAGGGAAGAATTTTGGAGGATGGTCTGGTGTCAAGAAGGGCAGCAAAAAAGCCAGTTTTCTCCAGGAAAAACATCAGGGACAGACTCATATTCTGCAAAAGGTATAGAATTGGACTGCTGAGCACTGGCGTAAAGTCATTTTCTCTGATGAAGACCCTTTCTGATGTTTGGGGCATCCATAAAATAGTTTATCCAGAGACGACAAGGTGAGCCTGTTAGCTAATCTAGTCCGTTCAGAAACCTTTACAAAGACCTCTTATATATATATATACTTTAGATTAGAGGTCTTTGTAAAGGTTTCTGAACAGACTAGACCGATTAGCTAACAGGCTTTATATACTTCAGAGTTAGATAGGCACAATATAATATAATATTTTATAAATCAATTGCAACAATGAATGGGAATTCGGGGCAAACGTTTTTTCAATACTGTGACAGCAAATATAATTGTTTACCCCTATTGGTTATGGGGTGTTGGCATCTTAGAAATGTATTACTCAGAGTGGAATTATGAGTGCTGCCATCATTCATCAATTCTTCTTCGTGCATATCCATGACCCTTGTGAAAAACATGGACAACTAAGGCTAGGTTACTGTATGCTGTTTATTTATTTCATGACCCTGAAGATTTATTGGGACAAACGTTAATTTAACTTAATGGAAGTATCACAGCATCAATTAACTGCATGAATGTGATTAAGCAACTTTCTAATTTTAATGTGTACACAATAGAGGATTTCTAGACAGTAAAGAGGGCTACCAAAGCTCTCAGCAGAGTGGCATATAGGGAGGTATAAGGCATTTCAGGAGGCAGAGTGGCGTATAGAGGGTTAAAAGGCATTTCTGGAGCCAGATTGGCATTAAGGGGGTTAAAAGGCATTTCCCAGAGCACTCTGCCTCCAGAAATGCCTTATGTCCCCCATTTAACACTCCCTCCCCATCCCTCCTCCAAATTCTGAGTCCCCGGTGCGTACCGGGAACTCTGATCTCTGACAGCCAGGGAAGGTCTGTGCGATGGACGCAGACAACCCTCGCTGCTTACCGCACCTCCTCCCGGCTGCAGCGGAAGTTGTGTACGCGAATCGAGTAGAGCTCTACAAGCTGCCCGGACTTAGCACTGGGGACTCAGAAGTAACAGTAAGTCGGGGGGGGGCATACTCTATATAATATATACTGTATGTATATACAAAACATGCATTACATACATTTACAATCACTTTTTATGATTATACTGGATGGTTTGATGGTAGCAATGCATTTCAGGTTTTGTACCAAAATCACTTTTTTACACTTTATTTTTGCCAGTCTACAGTTACATAAAGGATGTTATTACTAAGGATTCAGGGATGCAATCTAACTGAATCATGGAACATCTTCTCTCATCCCCTTCCAGGTGTGTACAAAGAAAAGCAAGACACTGTTATCTGATGTACCTCAGGTGTGTCGTTATTTGACTGGGTGAGGAACTCCATCTATTGAATAAATAGTATCAAGCTCATGACATTGTCACATTGTGGAGCAATTTGTTCTTTTCATTATGGCTACTTTGATTGCTAGAAACATAAAGCCTAGAGGCACAGGCCACATTCCATCTGTGTGCCTGTTTCCATCCAAGTTCCAATTTTTACTGAGTACCACTGTCTGTGAGTTGACCAAGGGAGTTAATTCTGCTGATACATATCCATACACATTATCAGGAACTAATTTATCATCTCTCTTCTCTCATCTACAGGTGTTCCAGTTTTTGCCTTACCCTGTCTGTAATCTCCATCATTGCTGACTGCTCTGTTTAATTAATTATTTGTTCACCCTTTGCAACTCTATCATCCCTTTGTTTGTCCTTTGATTTGTCTATATTGAATTATTAGTACCCTGTTAGTTATAACCCCCTCTCCCCCATGTGTCTGTGATTTTACTACGGGGTAATTAATCAATTGGTAAATACCTAACCAGCAGCCATTCCTATATTAGTATTGACATTGGAGGCACCAAGCCTCTTAGAGGTACAGGCCACATTCCATCTGTGTGCCACTTTCCATCCAAGTGCCAATTTTTACTAAGTGCCACTATCTGGGAGTTGACCAAGTAGGACAACAAAGAGGACAACAAGGGAGGACAGAGAACACCTAGGAGACTCCCTGCAATCAATACTCCACTGAACTGCCTCAACTGTCAAGTGCTGCCTACTGCTTATTGTCTTTTCTCCACCTCCACCATTTTTCTCCACATACCATGTTCACAATCCTCTTGTTCCTCATTTCTCTGTCCTCTATTGTTAGTAAAATCATTATCTCTCTCCAGCCACCAGCAACCATACAATATGTCTGTATTGCACCATCATTACTTTCTTCTCCCCTTCTCTAATCCCAAGAACCTTCACCTCCTCCCTTTGTGGTTTTCAATAAATTATTTCAATTTCCCTTTTTTCCTCACCTATTAAGAATGTCTAAGGGGGGGAACTTGCCTCAATTTCTGCAGGGTGAATGCATTCCATACTGTTATTGCCACCTTGGTGATTGGGAGTAAAATAGACAGCTTTGGTTGCTGTACTTTTAGGTGTCTAGAGATCCAGGCTACCCCCAGTGGCTTAGTAAGTAGCTCTCCAATAAGCATATCTTCCTTAGTGGTACACTGGGCCAATATTGAAGCTTGTTGCTTCAATGACTTCAGTTATGACTTGATTTGCTGTTCTAGCCTTGTTGTGTACTGTTTGCTAAGTTAAAATGCTGAATCACTTTCTTATTCATGGCAATGTATTAAGATGTTCTTTTGGCAGATTATTGGTAGAATTTTAAATGTATTCATTGGCTAAAAGCAAATCTAGATTCTGACTGTTGAATTTCAAGATGCAGTGCCATGTTTACTAAAGTTTGGAAGAGTTTTAAAACATTTTAAGTCAGCATTAGGACAGACCAACACCAATGTGCTTCTTGGCCCTCGCTTAGGATTTGGGATTGAGCTAGTCCTGGTTTTAAATTTTAGGAAGATTTTTTTTAAAATGTCATCTAACTAAAGAAACTCTGCAATATCATATTTTGAATTAATTTTAATCATAGGAGAGCAGAGGTTTGACATTTGTTAGCTCAACATGAACTGCTAACAAGTACTCAGGGTTAAAGAAGCCCTCTGAGAAGTGAAGAAGTTCTAGTAAGTGTTCTTCCAGAACCCTGTGGACATGCCTGTTACAGCATCCTTGTTACATGATTGAAAACTACAGGACTTCAACAATGCCATGTGTTGCAAATCGCACATGTATTGTTTCAGTAATGTCATTGTATTGAGTGATCAAACAAATTACCATTAGACCTAAAGGAAAAAAATATTAATCTGATGAAATAAAAGTGTTGAAATATGTTTTCCGCTATGACAAATGTCTGAAACAGTAGCTAAATTTGGGAACTGTTGGTATACAAAAACATGCAGTCATTGTAATCACATTCTTATTTTACTGGATCTGCCCTATCTGAGGCCAGTACACCAATACTCTAAAGGAAATCACTTTTTTTGCATAGCTCTGACTAAAAGTGTATTTTCTCTCAAGGGTTAATTAAGTAACTTTAACCAACCACATATGGGGTTGGGGAATAAAGGTGTAATCATCACCCCATGGTTAATAGGATATCTAGGAAATCCTTGTTTCAGTTTTTAAAAACATCAACTTCACGCTTTTTTATTATTTAATTAATGTCAGCGGGGGGGGTTAACAATCTTTAAGTTGCAGATGAACACACGAGAACCTTTTTTTTTACCAATCTTCATGCTCTTGCCTTGCAAAATTTGAAGGTGAGTGTACCTGCAAAAAACAGGTATACAGTAGTATACAAATGTATAAAAGAAAGTACTATACATTTTTTCAATAAAATCTGTGAAATTGTTTAAAAAAACTTTACATTTCTTTTAAAATTGCAGTAATAATAACTAAGCAAATAATTTTATTAAATAAAATATCTTTGTTATACTTAATCAGTACAAATTATTTTATAATACTTATTTATATCTAATTATAACTAAATGAAACAAAAACAGTTGTACACACAAGAAAAACTAATAAAACATAGCTTTTATTTAATCATCAATAAAAAGGATTAAAACTTCAACCCACACAAAAACTATGGGTAAACAAATCATCACTGTACAAAATTACATGAATTGGAAAGATGATAGGTTTTATATAGTAAAAAGTAAATTACAGTGGCTGATACTGATACTTTAATAATAGTTTTATCTTGCAGACACCAACACACTTGAGGCCCAGGGCAAGGATTCATTGTCTTGATTATATTGTCAACCCAAACTACAAACACTGGCTAAACTGATGCATATGTGACAATGTATGATGCTTTTAATACGGCCCTACCCAAAAGATTCTACGGTTTTTTTTTTTAATCACATGAACAAAATGTGAGAAATAACGTATATATCATACAATCAATTCATAAACATTTACCAAATACACTGCATATATATAGTTTGAAGAAACTTACAAAATAGTTTTTTTTACCATTTGTCAATTGAAAAAGGAAAGTCCCGGATTTCATTATAAAAATCTGGACACCTTAGTGCAGGGGCGTCCAACATGCGGCCCGTGGAACCTCGAGGTGCGGCCCGCGTGAGATCGGCAGCCAGGATCACAAGAGCCCTGCTGCTTACTTGTGGGAGGGTCTATTCTCTGCTCCAGTCCTGCTTCCTCTGTGGGGAGAAGGAGGGAGGCCGCGCCCCCTGCTGAAGTCTGTGAGCGGCATCGAGAGCTGTAGAGCAGGTAAGGGGGTGGGGTAGGTTGGGTGAATGAGTATGTCTGATTGAGGGAATGAATCTGTGAATGAATGAATTTGTGTGTGTGTGATGGCATGGATGTGTAAGTGCTGGAACCTAAGCATGATGGGACTGTGATTGTTGTTAGCAATCACACTCCTATCATGCCAAGTCAGCCAGTACATGCTGAAACCTGGCTAGCTGCCCCCCTTGTATATTGATGCTGCCAGCAGTATAGGGTCTGCACTTACAGCCACCCTGTACCAGCATGTATTGGCTGACTTGGATGATAGGAGTGTGATTGCTAACAGCCAACAGCAATCTGCTAACAGCAATCACAGTCCCATCATGCCTAGGTTCCAGCATTCACTGGTTGCCTGGGTATAAAAAGAGTGTGTTTGCTGTTAGCAATCACACTCCTATCATGTCAAGTCATATTGTTGATTTTTTTGTCCAGTTGTGGTGTGTTACTTTTAATAAAAGTGTGGTTACACACTAAAATTGGACACAAAATAAGCATGTCTGCTTATAAATAATGATGAAAGATCTAACATCATAGGATTTCATTGACAACCATGTGCAGCAGCTACCTGCCTAAAACTCTCCCTGCTAGAGCACAGGTGTATATGATGGGATACACTTTAAGTCTCTTCAACAGTTTAATACCTTTAAGCTTTAGATTCCCCAGTATCCCCTCATTAAACCTTCTTTCTTCATCTGTTTAGCCATGGAACCATTACTCCAGTCTACATAACTAGTTACCAGCTAACCCTCATCCATCCACTGTTAATGCACACACACTGCCTCATCTTGCCCAGTCCCCTGGTTGGCAGCATGCACACACTGGCTCATCCTGCCCCCGTATTCTTTTGGCAGCATTAACGCATTAGCTGTTCCTTCCCCAGTTCCTTTAAAAATTTCACTAAAATTATAAAGTTAAAAATAAAATTAAAAATCTTACATCCTATTGCCCTATTGAAAATGGCACAAAAACTTTATTTTATTTAGGTTTTTTTACATGCTAGCACTCACAATTATACATTTTTGCATGTTTCTATGATTTCAAATGAAAACCCTAAAATGTGACTGAGTAGCTCTACTGTAGAAATCTTCATTGCCGTGAATGCTCAGTTGCTCAAGGGCTAACCCTCTTTAATTCTCCCCCCAAGCACTAGTTGAGACTTAGTGTAGGGGTAAAACTTCTCCAGGAATAGTCGGAGCAGTAGCCCGGCCAGAGTTCCATAGCCGTGGGTGGGTAAACCCCAGTCCTAAAGATTGGTAATAAAACCAGGGTTCTCAAATGAGCTCCCACTCCGTAACCACCACCACGGGGGGTCTCACCACGTTTCCTGGCTTGTAGAGCTCCCATAGCCGGCTAGTTCATGGGAATCTGGTTAGGGCTCCCAGACCAAACAATCCAACAGATGCAGTGGTCGGCCAATAAAAGACGCATCATGCTTACTTTCCTTCACAAGCACATCCAGCAGTGCCATCAGCTCTGCATTGACAGAAATCAGTGGGACCTTGGTACACCTCCCTACTGTCTAGAGAAGTGGACTTCATGGAACACTTGTGGTCAAAAACCCATACTACCGATGTGGAAGCAAGTCCAAACGACAGAAAATGGCAGCAGGTGCTCTGGACCTTTTGGCTGTAGCAGAAGGCAGTTTGTCAAAGGTCTGGTTAAGGTTCCTTACAAGTTTGGAGCTGCATTTCTGCAAATTGAGTTGGTGATTTGGTCGGAATAAAGGGTCTCCTCAATGCTGAAGTACAGGCAGATCATTATCCATCATGCAATACCATCAGGGCAGCATTTGAATAACCCCATATTTATTATGCAGCAAGACAATGACCCTGAACAAAAAGCCAAAGTGATTAAGAACTAAATTCAGCATAAAGAAGAGTCATGAAAGTCATGGTATGGCCCACACAGAGCCTAGATCTCAACATTATTGAGTCTGTCTAGGATTACATAAGAGAGAAGCAACCAAGGCTGCCTAAATCGGCAGAAGATATGTGGTTAGTTCTACAAGATATTTGGAACAACCTACCTGCCGAATTCCTAAGAAAACTGATTGCAAGTGTACCTAGAAGAATTGAGTTGATTTGATTTAGATTTTCCTTCTGTTCACTTACTTTGGATTTTGTTAAATAATAAAAATAAACTATTAACATGGCTATTTTAGAAAGGTTTCTTACTTTACAAGACTTTATGTAACTTAATATACTCTAGTTGCATATTGAAACATATGCACAGTCTAGAACTGAGATTACTGAATAAACTAATCTGTTATCAGTACGCCGGAAACAATACAGTATAAGAAGGCAGTAGAGCGGCAAATGGATGCTGCCACCGAAAATAAAAATAGTAGATGTATCGGAAATTGGAACCAGATAATATAAGCAGAGTATTCTTGTGTCAACTTGCATTAAATTAAAAAATGTTAAATGTAAACCACTGAAGGATACACTACAGAGAAGTGCTCAAATGCTCAGGAAACTATATTCTAATTCATTCATTAGTTAATCAAATCATCAGAATTTATAATAAATAATTTCCTCAAACACTCTTAACTCTCGACAGCCATGCTTATGTCCAAGTGATTTGCTGTCCTGGCCAATGTCTTGCCTGCAACATTTGTATGCAAAGTGCAACTGTATATGGGAAGCTGGACGCATCATGGGCAGCTATGCATGATGTCACATACATTCCTGTGTCCTAGGGGCTGGAACCAGGAATATTATTAAGTATGATAAGAAAGCTGTTTGTTGATAGCCCAAAGCCAGGGGACACACAAAGTGTAGATGTGATGTAGATAAAATAGTTGCTTTAAACTCAATCTAATTATGGGCCTTAAGAGAGTGTATAATGTTCAAGTACGACATAAATTCACCTTATGCATTGCAACCTTTGTGAAATGCATAATAAGACCTATGTCTGTATCAGAGATGGACTCCACAGTCTTCTTTAGGGTCCCTAATAAACATATGTTGGTAAAAAAGGACGAATACAGCGGTATGTTAAAAAAATTATTTAAATGCACTTAAAATTAAAAAAAACATACTTTCTTGTACTAGTTTAACTAAGATTATAATTTATAGATTGATGTAACAGGATAAGATTTTATATTTTGCGAAACAAAGAATACTTTAAAAATGTTGTTACAGCAAGTATATATACTACTTTGGAATACCAAAGCAGTTATTTTTTGACGAAGTCAAGGATCAAGAAGAGGCACAGTTTCTCTAATAATGTCTGACAGATGGAGCTGCTAATAGGGGTGAAAGACATATTAAGTTGTTCCATTCTCTGCATTTTTCCTGCTGCACATGGCTCAAACCTACTTATGTCCTTGTTGTTGCCTTATATTCAAGATTTCAATATATTATCTCCACTACATCATGTTTTCCCTGACATGAACTCTTGAGGTAAGACCCCACTTAGGGATACTTTCTAAAGAGACAAGAAACATTTTGGTTTAGTTGCTTAGTAAATAGTGGTTTTTATAAGGGCTAAGGCCAAACTGCTCCTGGTGACCTCTGGATGTAGACGAGTATTTTATAATGCCTGCTATTAGCTAATTTCTGAATGGACGGGTATTTTTGGAGTCTTGAAGGAATTGTTTCCCCTAAAGTGGAAAACTGCAAACAATAGCATAATTGTGTCTTTTTTGGATCAAAAGCAGGAAGGATAGGTAGACGGGATGGACTTGATGGACTCCAACCTAAATTAATATGTTACTGTGTATTTTACTCACCAGCTCCTGCCATTTGCTCCTCCTGCCCCTGCATTATTCCCATCAGTAGCTGCCATGTCCTTACCAGCCCCGTCATGTCCCCATCAACCCCTGAATTGTCCCCATCAGCTCTTGCCATGTCCCTATCATCCCCTGTATTGTCCACACCAGCCCATGTAAGAACCTCACAACTTGCCTTCCTTTTTATTTTGTGAGAGAGGCAGCATTCCCTCATGGTGACATCACATCAAGAGCTTCTGAAACAGTTGTATAGGAGCAGCTGCAGTGTTTCAAACATATTATTAAACTGCATTCTTGCTTTACGTCAGAGTTCCACACTTAAAAAAAGAGCGAAGAGCAGAAGTGAAAATGTGCTGATTTGGTCCCTGGATATGTATAGCATAGAACATAACCATATGTGCGTCTACCCTTTCATATATGTTGTCTCTTCCAGTTATTAAGTCTGTCTTTGAAAAACTGTAAAATATCTCAATTTAAAATAACGTCCTGCTTATCTAGTTAATGCAGTTACAGAATATTGATACAAAATATTAGTTCTGCTCAGAGAACCCTTAGGCTTAGAGTTAGATGTCAAATTGCAGGGGCTAAAGTCTCACGCAAAGATTTGTAAAAATTTTCAGCAAGTGTATATTTTGCCTAATCTCTACTTTAACTTATTCATTGACTTGATAAATACTATAAAAAAAATAGCCTTGTGTCACACCAACCGGTGTAGTACGTACGTGGACTGGCTACCCGGTAGAGATGGCACAGCCAATTTCAGTATGTGAGTGGTTAATTCGATTGTATAGGCATATGGCGCCAAAAGGTCTTTTTAGATAAATTGGTCTTTTGAAGCTGGGACTCCAACCAAGGCCCTCTGCAAGGTGTGAAATTTCATGGGGAGGCGGTGCCTTTAAGTCTGCTAGCCGAGTCATTCACCATATGCCTGTATCCCCTCATATATAATGGATTCTTTGATATGCTAAGTGACCACTAGCAGTCAGGAAAACCATTTCATATCCAGGTCATATCCAACACATATCAATAATAACTCATATATTCATTATCATACCTCCTTGTGTGCATACCTAGAACGGGGAAAGCGCACCCTACAAAAAGAGTACAAACATGGTGGCGCCACTTAACGAGTTTGGAAGGAATTGTGAAGTCTATGATGTCTAGTCATAAGTAGCAAGTGTGACATATCTATGGACTTCACAATTTACAGGAAATTCATAAATGCACGAATTATGGCTGTGGCAAGCACAGGAGGGACGGTAAAATGAAAATAAGTTATTTGGACTGATATGTTTCCACCACACAAGGGGGAGGTCACTTATGGTACCCCTTCCCCTCCGCTTATACCACCTCTGGGCCGGCTTGGAAACTCGAGATGAACTGGGAAAGGGTATAAAATTAAGGAGAGAAGATTGGTCAGTGTGCTTACTAGGGGCCAAGATCTAATTTTGAGTAAGTCGCCATCTTTCCTTGCCGGAGCCCTACGGACAGAAAAACTGTTACTTGACCATTCTGTGAGTAGTTAGGTTTTCTGTAATTTTCTCCTTTTTTTATTTTTATCTGTTGGTGTAAATCTGTTTATCATCTTTTTTGTATGCACTGTGATTTTTTTGTTCATAATAAATATTCGTTTATTAAGTTCTGCCTTTGTCTGGTAAAGACTCACGTTACCTGATTAGACCATTTTATCGGTAATCTGAAATCACATAATTATTGTGTTAAAATATATTGTGTGGGTTTTTTTAGTCTGATTCATTTGGGGTACCAAAGCACCCCATTTATAAATTGTCTTGGTGGTGGCAGCGTTATTTTGATATTTGTTATATCATTATAGTTAATTGCGGGTGGTATTAAGGGTGGATATTTGTATTTTTATCACTATTTTCGGTCTAGGGCAGACAGATAGTGAATTTTAACCCCTTTTACCACCAGAACCAAGTCACGCGCACGCTTGGAGTAGAGTGCGTTCGTGACACCTTGTCTTGACAGAGTCTGTCCATGGCCCTCCAAATGATGGATGGACATACATTTCTCAAGTTGCGGACCAGCACATGTTAAGTTTCTCTAGTCTTTACTGTTGTTGTGCTTGACTTATGTTATGTTATGTTGAGTTGTCTATAAGATAAAGAGGATTGTACTTTACATACCTAATCATATATGTGGGAAGTGGGATCCATGTTTGTTAGAGTGACTCTTATTTGTCCTGATTCCCTCATTTTGTACATTTGTGGTCCACCTCACTGTAGTAATGTCTAGATCATGAACGAATCGTTCTTTTGATCCGATTCTTGTCAGTGATCCGGATAAATCGGTTCAGTAGACTGAATGATTCATTTGTAACAGTTCAGTCTGTGAATCATGCAGTTACTTGTAACCTGATCCTAGAGTGAGTCATCTGCACAGCACTCAGACACAGACTCTGGGATCAGGTTACAGCTCATTAATTCACAGAGGAACGAAAACTCATAGATTCAGAGAAGGATTCAGAGAATCTCAGTGACACCATACTTTTATAAATAAATATAGGATTAATCTTCACTGCCCCCAGGATTTAGATTCCCCTTAGTTTGCCCACCTTTACCTCTAACTGTACCTTAAGTGAACTTTATTAAATTAATTAAATTAACCCTCAGTCCTCAGTATTAAATTAACCCTTTAATACTAAAAGACCCCATTAACCATAACTGCCTCTAAATTAAACCTAAACACCCATCAACCATAACTGACCCGAACCGTGACCTGTTTTTTCTATTGGCTTTTTTTCTCCTGTGGCTTCTCCTAAGTCCCATGGCTACCCACACCATTTTGCATATGGGATCGTTCTCCCTCAGAACAATACAGCAACTCTGCAAATAAGCTTACTACACCTTTGGAAAAAGCTGGCCTTCAGTAATTATCCCATATTGGTTCCAAAAAATGCATAGAGCAGACTGGACCTTCTTTATATAACTAGTTGGCAACTTTATATGGACTGTTTTCATTATGTAGAGCTTTTTGAGCAGACATTACCTTGATGGCTGCAATTTTGCTTAGCCATGAGAGTTCAAACAGTTTCCATTTAGCAAGATCCTCTTGATCTTGCTGGAACCATAATTCATTTTAAAAAGCATAAAATGATTAGCAGTCAACGTAATACCTAGAGTAGCAAATGATCCTTCAGCCAGTCAAACTCATGTTTGGCCTGTAGATCATCTATATACTGTACCTAAACTAAGACTTGCGACTAACCATTTTTATTCATTGATATCCTAAGATGTCATGGATATATTGTCAGTAGAGCTGCCATTCTGAATTGATTGCAACCTTAGAATGTGTACAATGAGTTGAATAAAGTAAAATATTAAATGATTTAAAAAAAAATAGCTGGAAAAAGTTTGGGGAATGCAACATTTCTAGGAAATATTTTCCTCAAATTGCCAGTAAGTCATTAAATGCTTTATAAAACTTGCTACGCATGCCAACGCATTCCTTTCATTAAAAATGAATGTTCATTAATGTTGTAGCGTATTATGGGGGAGGGAGGTGGAATATCAATAGCAGAATCGTAAAATTATTACTTAATATCTGGAAAATAAAAATAGACGTTATATATTTCAGAGAAAGATAGAATTTGATGCCAGATGAACCATTCGGCCCATCTAGTCCATTTAAGCTCTCTAGAGTGTAAGCTTGCACACTTAATTGCATTAGCTAACACTAATTTTAAATTACTAAAGTACTAGGTGGGATAGTTATTCACTTGTCATTTACTAGCAAATCTACAGACTGTGCAGCCTGTGACAGGGTTATATATATCTCATTAATGAGTATATGTCTAATTTAGATAAGAATTTTGTAAATCTTCTGTTTTATACCTATTCATACTTTTAAATTAAGATGGGGAAACAGGGGAAGGTGTGAGATTTATCATCAGAAAAGAAAAAAGTTCACAATAGCAATGGGTGCTTCAAGTAACTACTAACTTTTTACTGTTTTATGTCACCACGTATCTAAACACACTTAACCAAGAAAACACAAGAGGTAAATGCGTGGATTTGAAATACCAGATTTAAGACATCAGAAGTGGAAGTCCCTTCACATAAAGTATTTTCCCTCTACCAGAAGTGGCAGGAAAGTCTTGAACATAGATTGTTATCTATTAGGTTTGGATGCGACCCTGTCTCTGATCTGATGGGGACATGTTTCTTCCTCCTTTTTTCCTTGTTTAGTTTGTTTTCTAAAACATACATATGAAAAAACAATCCTTTCGAAGGTCATAACAAAGTCAGCCATTAAAACAGAAAAACTTATAAAGCTTTAAAAGTGTTTCCAACAGAAATTCCAAGGTATAAGTTTCTTAGGATGGCTTCACAAAAAGTAATAATCAGATTGACAACAAAAATACCCATAAAGAAGAATGAACTATCCCAGCATCAACATAACCCCAATACATTCAGTCATGTTGCAAGAGCATCAATGATTCATTGGATATCAAATTGTCTAATGTTGCTGTGGATTCTGTGGCCAGGAGCTTCTTTAGAAATAATCTGGTCACCATGTATGAAGAAGTGGGGATGTTGCTCCGGGGAAAAACAAACAGACACAAACAAACCACTGACCACTTACCCAAATAATACACAGACAACTGTATATGGATGAACAGGCCACAGCTTTTATTACCAAAAAACAAACCATACTGTGTTAGCCTATGTTAAGAGAAAACACACTTATAACAAAACATTAAACATAAATAATTTACACCGACAACCTCAATGATGACAATGATGATTAACTCTATCCTTGCTGTCCCAACTTCCATTCTTGCAACCACCGAGGTACTCATCTCCCCCCTCGTCCAATATGACAAACAGCCCCTGTGCTGCCATCTACCAGTGCTAACCACCAGCTGACCATAAGCTCGGTGGGCACAACCAAGGTCATTGACCTTACCACAAGAGGTTAGGGGAGGATTGAGACCCGCCTCCCGTCCTTAACACCACCTTCCATATCCACCATCAACAATTCCTGACTGGCAAGGACACGCCACCTGCCTGCTGTGACAAAGAAAATAAAGTTAGAACATGGTAATGACAGAAGAAAAACAAAGGGAGGGAGGTAAGTGACAGCTAGCCGGTTATCAAAATGGCAATGACCCAAGTCACCTAAAGTTCAGCCTATATCACCTCTGACTGCCCACCCCCACGACATGCACCCTCCAATCACTGCTCACCCACCCACACTCATACATGTGCCCTGTACATTAAGCTAGCTAAATCCCAGGGGACCCTGTCCATTGGCTGCATAAATACCAGTGATTTAAAGGAGTCCAGAATTCAAAAACAGTGTTTACCAGTTTGTATGTGTAAGAATTAGATTGTAGTAGGCTTAATTGACAAAAATAATGCAATCTTAGATGAAATTACAGTACAGCTAATACAGCTTGATATTGAAAAATTACTTTGTTTTACTTGTTAGCTATCAAGAAAGAGAACATCTGACATCTATTCTCACAAGGCAGTTTCTGAAACATTTTGTTCAAACATATTATTGAGTGATCTAAGACTTTTATACATATATTCATGTCTTTTTAATCTCTTAGCCTAAACTGAAATTAAGGTAGTTTATCAAATATTTGGTAATAAGCAGTCAATCTTAGGCGTATATCTAAAAGGTCTAGGAAAATATAAGATGTAAACACTTGAGTCAATGAAGGGCATCAACAGTATGGTCTGATTTCCCTAGAAAGTAAAAAGTACAAATAGAGAATGATATCTGCTTAATACTAATGGAAATCTGACACAAAAGTAGCACTTTTTCAACTGTAAATTATCATGGGAGATCTTTCATAAAATTTAATATTTTAGAAAGTTTTCTCATATGAAGCAGATTATTTTCAAATGCACTGAACACATTGTTAGGAAAATGTGATCAGCACAAGTATTTATCTGCTCCTAGACACTTGAGTAGAAGTGAGTAAGCCAGCCATATCCACCCAACCAAACCTTGAATTGAAAAAATGTCATCATTCAGTTCAGACACTGTAATACACCAATAGCCACATGGTTTACAAGCCTCTCTGCTGCTTGGTGTTAGTGCAGGATTTAAAAGTAGTAAAGTTAAGCAGAAACCACTTTTCACCACATGGAAGCTTGCAGAAACAATGATACAATATCCACAAAAGAGTTTTCTCTATTTGTATCACAAGGAGTGTGATGCATACATGACACCTATGACATCATGATGTACACAATGTTTTAGAATTCATTGTACAGGGTGTGATGTCAGTGAGCATAAACTGTTGGTTTCATGTTCATGAATGCTTCTGAAAGAGTTACCATGGATAAAGGTGATTTTTCTGCAGTAACTCCTGTTGAAGCATTATTTGAAGTAAGAATGAGTGCATTGGTTTTGAGTCAAAAGAAAGTCACTGATTTTGCATAACTTATTAGTAAAGTCATTCTTGTAATATCTATCTTAAATATGTGTTCTGTAAAAAAATTTGGAATTATTGGCATATAATGATTATTGTTATTTCATATGTAAAAATATATACCTTAACTCCTTAAGGACCAGGCTGGTATTTTTTGTACCCTTTGGGCTGTTTTAACACTTTTGCAGTGCTTGTGCTTAGATTAAATTTTCTCCTCACTCATTTAGTATACGCACACAAGTTATATGTTGTTTTTTTCAGGGCAAGAAGGGTTTTATTCAGATACCATTTTTTATCATATTATCTAATTTCCTATAAAAAAATAATAAAATATGATGAAAAATTGAAAAAAAAACTTTTTCTCACTTTTATTTGAAAAATACTTTACTCATCCAAAAACGCTAATGAAAAAACTGCTAAATAGATTCTACTATTTCAATTTAGAAATACCCAATGTTTTTATTTTTTTGTTATTGGTCACTAAGTACAAGTAGCGTTTTGCTATTTTAAAGCCATTTTTTCCAAATTTGGTCATTCTGCCCCATGTGCTATTTCGGGTATCTGTCACGTATCGCGCCGGTGGAGGGCCTTCCGCCATACACCCCATCTCCCCGCCAACCAAGGACGCTGGGGAGACGTGACGACAGGAGAGCCGGCCCCCACGCTCAGCCTCCCATCACCCTGGAAACCAAAGATGCCAGGGAGACGGCTCCAGCAAGGGGCCGACCCCGGCACTCGGTACCACGTCTTCACGGCGGTCAAAGATGCTGTGGAGACATATCAGATAGAGGACCGTTCCCCCCAACCCACGTATCGTCTCCCAGGTGGTCACAGACACCAGGGAGATGAACCAGGAGGAAGATCGTCCCACACACTCAGCATACTGCCTCCCTGGCATCTATGATTGCCAGGGAGACGGACGCGGTTGTTCTTGGTCTCCACAGGTGTTCAGGTTTCCAGAGTGAGCCCTAGACACCTGCGGAGACTAATTGCAGCAGTCAGGGGGTGGAGTGCCCTTTAAAAACCCTGAACAACTGAGCCATCATTTCTCAGTTGGATTCCGGCTCCTCACTCCTTCCCCTGTGTTCCTTGCCTTGTTCCCTGTCCTTTGTTGTGCCCTGTATCATGTATGTCTTGTCTGGTTATGTTTCGTGCCTGGTCTCCCTGTTCCTTGCTCTGTCCCTTGCTTGTTATGTTTCTGCTATATCCTTTGCTTAGCTTCCATACTTTCAGCCTGCAGCATCCTGCACGTGATTCTAGTGATATGTTTCATGCCTGCTCCAGGGTGCCTGCAGGATATCACTTCGTTTCATTTTGGTATACATCTGCTGCTATGTTAGGGTGCTGGTATGTGGCTGCACGACCCTAGGTGCTCATCACCTGGGTGAGTGTGGCTGCCCTGCAACCAGGCCCTGTCCAACTCCACTACTGCACTGTGACTCCTGCACACAATCTTTTGGCGCGCTGGGTCAATGCAGTCATCTGTTTGGACCCGGTCAGTGACATATGACCGCAGGCAAACGGCCAGGAGTTCGCGGAGTGGAGTCTGCAGCATTCGAGCCCGGCTATCTGTCATGTGCACCCCACCAAAGGGGTTTCCTGTCGTGTGCACCCCACCAAAGGGGTTTCCTGTCATGTGCACCCCACCAAAGGGGTTTCCTGTCGTGTGCACCCCACCAAAGGGGTTTCCTGTGATGTGCACCCCACCAAAGGGGTTTCCTGTCATGTACACCCCACCGAAGAGGACTATGTCGTGTGTACCCCACCAAAGGGGACTATCTGTCGTGTGCACCCCATCAAGGGGGCTTTCCTGTCGAGTGTGCCCCACCAAGGGGGTTTCCTGAGTTGCAGCCATTGCCCCACTAGAGGACTCTCAAGATGAGTGCCCTGCATCGCGACTCCCAGGTCGAGTGTCTGCATCCGGGCTACCCTGGTTGAGTGCCCTGCAAGTGGGCAACCTCCCGTCTGCCCAGTGAGTGGGTTACCTGTTTGCCCAGCGAGTGGGTTACCTGTCTGCCCAGTGAGTGGGTTACCTGTCTGCCCAGCGAGTGGGTTACCTGTCTGCCCAGCGAGTGGGTTACCTGTCTGCCCAGCGAGTGGGTTTCCTGTCGTGTCTGCCCAGCAAGTGGGTTTCCTGTCATGTCTGCCCAGCAAGTGGGTTTCCTGTCATGTCTGCCCAGCAAGTGGGTTTCCTGTCGTGTCTGCCCAGCAAGTGGGTTTCCTGTCATGTCTGCCCAGCAAATGGGTTTCCTGTCGTGTCTGCCCAGCAAGTGGGTTTTCTGTCGTGTCTGCCCAGCAAGTGGGTTTCCTGTCGTGTTGGCCCTGTCAAGTGGGCTTATCTGCCTTGCCTTCGTCTGGACCTAAGAGTCCGCTAGAGACAACTTCCTCATTCCTGTTCAGATATTCTGATTCCTGTTTTGGAGGAGATTGGTCTGCTAAGCGGCAGTGCTGGTCATCAAAGGACTCCTTCTAAGTTTCTCAGTCTCCTGAGTATGCAGGTTCCTGGGTTGCCTTGTTTACGCAGTTCTTCCGTCAGAGTGCAGGCCTTCCTTCTGTTTATGTTCCTGTTCGCGTCCGGAGGCCGCTCATTCGGAGGGGGATACTGTCACGTCCTACCCAGGCTGTGGAGCTGCATATCTCGCTCTTGCTTCAGTTTCCCTGTTTTGCTTCGATCCATTCCTGGATTTCCTTTTGCTCTGTTCTGATCTTCCATTCCTTGCTTCTGCTTCAGCTCTTTGCTTCAGCTCTGTTTCCTTTATAAGGTGTGCTCCACCCGTGTGTTCTGTTTGTCTCAGTCTGCAGTCTAAAGGTATGTCTCAGTGCTATGTGTTTGGATTACATGTTTGGTTTGTTTCGTACTACTGTCAGCAGGGATTAGCATTAGGACCCACCGTCATTGGAGTACTTTGGCGTAGTGGTGGGCTAAGCATACTACGGCCATATGATGTGACGGAATCTCCAATTGTTATCACACAGTTCTAGGCTAGTTCCTGTATTCATGTTTGTCTGTCTCTTATGTATCTTTTCCCTTCTTCCTTGTATCATCTGAGGATTCTGGTTCCTCTCTCCTCTCCCCATATCCTAGTCAATACGGCCTATCTTTGCTTCAAGGAGAAGCGTCCGAGGATTCCAGGTCCTCACTCCTTCCCCTGTGTTCCTTGCCTTGTTCCCTGTCCTTTGTTGTGCTCTGTATCATGTATGTCTTGTCTGGTTATGTTTCGTGCCTGATCTCCCTGTTCCTTGCTCTGTCCCTTGCTTGTTATGTTTCTGCTATATCCTTTGCTTAGCTTCCATACTTCCAGCCTGCAGCATCCTGCACGTGATTCTAGTGATATGTGTCATGCCTGCTCCAGGGTGCCTGCAGGATATCACTTCGTTTCATTTTGGTATACATCTGCTGCTATGTCAGGGTGCTGGTATGTAGCTGCACGACCCTAGCTGCTCATCACCTGGGTGAGTGTGGTTGCCCTGCAACCAGGCCCTGTCCAACTCCACTACTGCACTGTGACTCCTGCACACAATCTTTGGGCGCACTGGGTCAATGCAGTCATCTGTTTGGACCCGGTCCGTGACACATACCTAGACACAAACATTAATATACCACGTGACAAACCCTGTAGCACGAGGGCCATAAATGTCACACTTAGGGATCTTAAGCACAGTCCTCTAGGGAAATAAGGCTTAAGAACACCGGCATGTAACAAACAGTGATTTATTTTCAACTGCTCAAATACCCCAAAACAAAATCATAAAAGAAACAAACCTAGCTCCCAATTGGAGCCCTCTCTAAAACTGTGGAAAAACATTTTTTAAATATATATATAATGTGACAGACCCTGTAGCATGAGGGCCATACATGTCACATTTAGGGGTCCTAAGCACAGTCCTCTAGGGCAATCAGAGTTGGGAACACCAGCTTGTAACAAAACAGCACTTTATTTTTAATCGCTTAAACCCCAAAAACCAAATCATAAAAAGAAAACCTAGCTCCCAATTAGAGCCCTCTCTAACTAAACTATGCTGGTCCAGACTGACCAGCCTAAAGACCCACTAACTAAACCTCCCAGCGAGACCCAGCTAAACCAGGCTCTGGAAAACCTCTGATCGCGAATAGCTCGTACACAAATGTGAAAAAAGAAAAAAGAAAAGAAAAAATAGTGTGATACAGTAAACAAATTGAAACTCTGGCACAAAGCTTCAATAAATGCACTCACAATGTGGATGGATCTTAAGCGCATATATCAAACCACTCCTCGGTATATGTGTTGATTCCTTGGCTCCACGTGTATGGAAGACAAGAAATATCTGATAGGGTAATACCTTTACAATCAGTATGTGTGCTATAAGGTAATGCACTCACATTTAGTTGAAAGATATCAAGCTCGTCTGGTTTGTTGTCCTGGATCGGAGCCAATCCCTTGATGAAGTTCCTGAGGTGGCTTTGCTGGATTCCACAAGAAAGTTTCTTTAATGTTCCAGTGTGAATGTTGGTAAAGTGCAAGTGCTTATGTGGATGGTATGATAAATAGTGTATGTTTAATGATTCATGAACTGGTAATATGTGCCATAAGTAGATCAAAAAATACCAGATAAGTGGATAAATGAATAAATGTTCATAGGGCTGCAGCTATAAACCCGATCTCAAGAAAGGAAAGTAATTCTTTTTCTCTCTTTATTCTCACTTTTTTGATACTTGGTTTCACATTCTTCACGTTCTACACTTTAATTTACTCCACATGAAACCATAGTCATAAAAGTAAAAGCCAATTACTATATTATTTCCAATGGCGTACTCACTTAACCCTTTCTCCACATGGAGAGAAGAGAGAACTAAAAAATTAGAAAACATTTTTTCACAAACACCAGTATATCAGGAATCTAACAACTTTCTGTTTATTAAACTTGAAAGACTTATGGAAAAAGAAATTAAAAGATGGTGGGAGATTACCTTTATAGATCAATATATAAAGACTAAAACTATACCCAGAGGCTTACGGATAAACAAAACTCCAGCATTCGGTCAGGATGACCAAAGTTTTATGCAAGAATGGGATAACATACTAGATGAGTGCTCGTTCAACCTCATGAAGCTCATAGTAACACAACAAAAAGAACAACTAAATAACATTGAGGAAGAAATACAGGGTATAGAGGAAGAGATAAAAACTCAAATAGACCCACAAATAATTACCACCAAACATAAGGATATAGGGATTAAAATCAATAAAATTGAGGGAGAAATTATTGAAAATAAAAAAAGGAAATTTTTTAGAGATAAAATGGAAATGGAAAAAGGAATACACAAATCCTCCTTCACGGTGTAGACACGGAGGATCCACTCAAAAAAACATATATACACCCTATTGGTCTATTTTATTCATATATGCACCTTAATGATCTATATACTTGATTATATATATTTTTTCTATTTTAATTGATCCTTCTTCTTTTTTATGTGTTCCTGTCTGTACCATTTTTTATATACACATAGACACCTCAAGTGGAACCATATTCCCACACTGACAACTTCACTTGTTTACTTTATCCTCTTAAGAGTAATTGATATACATGTGTCCCTCCAGAACCTTTTCCCAAATCCATAAACCCACATACTGTGATGATTTTTTCATACAACATGTCTATACCATTTTAACCAGCATATATTAACTCACACATAAATAATCCCCTTGTAAACCGTCCCCCCGAGACCCAAATAAAACAAACGCCGCAATGTTGATGTATTTAACCTTTATTCTGTTCCCGGGATACGTGATCCCTCATCTCACGTAGATAAAAGAGAATCCTCACACCCGATATATTATACGGGTTGGAAGGAACGAAGCACGAGAGACAACACGGAAACGAGATACACCGCACGCACGTACGCGGCAGAATGAAGACGCGATGACGTGACGGGAGCAGATACACAAGCAGACGGAACGAAAGAAACGCGGATGACGCATCCGGGGGAACATAAAAGAACGAACACCACTTGGTCACGACCATACCTCCTGAGGAAGCCTTTGATCGGCGAAACGCGTTGAGGACTGTTTACTTTGGACTTTATTCGTCTTTTTATTTATTTTATTCTACTTACATATATATTTAATACTGTTTAATCACTTTTTATTGCGTTCGGACAACTTTGCAAACACCTATATGGTGTAGTTGCCGACTAGTGTTTGGTAAGGGCTAAGTCCCAGATTAAATCATTTATTCATTTATCCACTTATCTGGTATTTTTTGATCTACTTATGGCACATATTAACAGTTCATGAATCATTAAACATACACTATTTATCATACCATCCACATAAGCACTTGCACTTTACCAACATTCACACTGGAACATTGAAGAAACTTTCTTGTGGAATCCAGCAAAGCCACCTCAGGAACTTCATCAAGGGATTGGCTCCGATCCAGGACAACAAACCAGACGAGCTTGATATCTTTCAACTAAATGTGAGTGCATTACCTTATAGCACACATACTGATTGTAAAGGTATTACCCTATCAGATATTTCTTGTCTTCCATACACGTGGAGCCAAGGAATCAACACATATACCGAGGAGTGGTTTGATATATGCGCTTAAGATCCATCCACATTGTGAGTGCATTTATTGAAGCTTTGTGCCAGAGTTTCAATTTGTTTACTGTATCACACTATTTTTTCTTTTCTTTTTTCTTTTTTCACATTTGTGTACGAGCTATTCGCGATCGTGTGTTTTCAAGCGCCCCTAGACAGAAGTCAAATTTGTATTCCCTTTTTCAACATTCCGTGGAGAGTGTTCATAGGGCTGCAGCTATAAACCCGATCTCAAGAAAGGAAAGTAATTCTTTTTCTCTCTTTATTCTCACTTTTTTGATACTTGGTTTCACATTCTTCACGTTCTACTCTGGAAAACCTCCCCCAGACAACACTAAAAAGGCCCAGGCAGGTATTTGCTCACTTGGCTCAGGGATGGTATTCTTCAGGGCTTCTCCTTGCCCTGGGAGCACAGGGAAACTTCCTCTTCCCACAACAGTCTCCCTGATTGTCAGGTTTCAAAGGGAGCCCAGCATCTGTGCCTGATGCCGGGCCCATTTTAATCCCAGACCGGGTTCCTGCAGACCTCTAGCTTCTTGTAAAAGTCGGCATGGATTTTTCACTGGAGCAGAGGAATGGAGAGTTGGCCCAATTGCTTCACCCCAGGGACCCATATGCATGACTTATATAGCACATGCACCCAAATGGCAAACAAATAATCTCCCTGGGGTGTACAGTGTCACAACCCAGATAAGCACACTAACATACTCAGTCACACAAAGTCACTTGCTAACATACCCAGATTAGTACACACTAAAATACTCTGCACATTAACATACTCAGACACACACATATACAACTCACTTCCCGATGAAGCCCCAGTCTGTCTTTTGGCCCCACCAATTACAGGGGCAGCGTGGCATAGGAAACAGGCAGAGCTGCCAACTAGCATGGCATGACTGTGTTCCCGAGGAAGGATGGTGGCAGCATGAAATAAGCCTTGGAATAAAGAGTGAGGAAAGGCATTGTGGGGCATGAAGTGTGTCAGACTGTATAAGTAAAAAAGATGCAAGCTTCTCTACAGGGCTGGTCCAGGACATAATGCTGCCTGGGTCCAAGGATGACATGCCCTCCCAACAAAAAAACTCATTATGTTTTATCATGATCAATAAATTCCCTCTCTAATGTTTTCTCACACAGGGCCACCATCAGGGGTGTAAGGAGCCCAGTTGTCCTGGGGGACTCACTCATGGAGACAAAGTTTCCTTCCATTATTTTTTTTAAAGAAAAAAAATCTCAGCAGTAGCTCTACTGAGCTCATTATACTGATATTACAGGACCATCAATTGGAGGGGGCTGGAGGATGAGCTCTCGCTGCCAAAGGCCTTGCTAGTCTCCCACTAGTGTACTGCAGCAGCAAGGTGGTTGAACATGCTGCAAATATTGTAAAGTAAGGGCCATCTTTGCTTCAGACAGCTTGTCTTGCTATCTTTGCCCCTCAAACAACTTGCCTGTGCCCCCAAACAGCTTGTCTATGCTATCTGTGTCCCCAAAAAACTTGCCAGTGCCCCCAAACTGGACTCACCAGGACCCATTGTATTCCAGTGTCCCTGCATTCATTGTACTTAAAATGGGTTCTTCTTAATCTCATACATAACATTGTAAACGGTGAAGTTACTGTATTATGCAAGGGTTGGTATATGCAAAGACAAACATATTACTCAGTGCCTTGTGAAAAAAATGAACAATAAGATTCAATATACAGTTTATATAGAATTTATATATAGGGTGTTGCTGACCTAAGTGCTACCAAACAGAAACCAGTGGCCTCCTGTACTATGTACACTGTACTCTGGCCTCCTGTGCTATGGGTTTGCAGCATACTGGCCATGCTATGTATGAACATGCAGCAATCATACGCTTTGGTAAACACTGTACATATTGCTTGGCAGTGATGTTGTTTTTAGGTATGCTTTTATAGATATATATGTAAAAATTCTAAATCCTTAATTTAAGGATTTTAGTCAGAAAGGTTCATGCATAACGTCCAAACGTATTGAACAGTATATAAATGTGTGACTGTCACATTTACCTCTGCAGTACATTGCCTAGGAATATACGGTATATACTGTAAGAGGATTGCAGCACCAACCCTTCCACCAGATTTCTAGTTCAAAAGAGCCCCACAAACATTTTTGGCCAAGACACCTGCAAAATAATTATATTTATTTTTATATTAAATTATTTTTAAAAATACATATGATATACATAAAATCCAAAATAATACAATATAATTAAAATAACCACTAAAACAGCAACAGAAATTAAAAGTTCTCCTAAAACAATAAGCCCCCCCATATCTCACATAGTCTCTGACACACTTTTTTACACACACCTCACACTTGCACATACTTACACACTCATGCCAGCACAGATGCACACGCATATACTTAAACTCACATTTACACCCTCATGCTGACACAAATTTACATCCTCATGATCACACACACTTGCACATACACCCTTATGTTAACGCACACACATTCATGCTCACACACATACACATTAATGCTCACACACACTTACACATACAAATCCATGATCGCACATATAGATCCATGCTCATACACACTTACATATATGCGTTCATGTTCACACACAAACACACATCCATGCTTGCACACACTTACAAATATACATTTACACACAGGTTCTAGGTATTTTAGCTTAAGTTTATGTCAAAGTAACAAACACCCAGTGCTAATTGATGACAGATGGCAGTAAAAGGACAGTGGAGCTTGGGTACTGTAGGCTCTAGGTTCTTGAAAAGATTGACATTCCAATAGGTTTTATACCCCTTTACAATATTGGTTGGGGTTTAGTTCCTACCATGTATGAGCAACATTGCAAACATTCATGCACCATACTAACAATCCAGAAAGACCCTCTAACAGGTATGTCACATGGTCAAAAACCCATGTTCCTAGTACTCATGTTTCACTCATGCCTAATGTGAAGATGTACTATATGCACAAAAGTATTGGGACACCTGACCATTGCACCAACAGGGATTTTGATGACCTTCTAAATACATAGACATTAAAATGTAGTTGGTCCCCTATTTGCAGCAACATTGTGGAGTGTTTCTGAATTTTTGCCCATTCATTCAGTAGAACATTTGTGAAGTCAGGCACTAATGTTGGGCCTGGCTAGCAATTTATGTGCCAGTTCATCCCAAATGTATTTGATGGGGTTGAGGTCAGGTCTCTGTGTCTTTATGGACTTTGCTTTGTGCACCACTTTATGGACAAAGGTATTGGGACACACCTCTTAATTATTGAAATCAGGGGTTGGGCCCCTTACTTTCAGTGAAGAAAAATCTTAATGCTTCAGAATGCCAAGACATTTTGGACACCGCTATGCTTTCAACTTTGTGGGAACAGTTTGGGGAAAGACTTTTCTACTCTAGCATGGCTGT
Organism: Sceloporus occidentalis; assembly: GCA_023333645.1. NCBI lineage: Eukaryota > Metazoa > Chordata > Lepidosauria > Squamata > Phrynosomatidae > Sceloporus > Sceloporus occidentalis. The sequence goes on along the minus strand of JALMGF010000036.1, from coordinate 7,107,424 downwards.
GCCCCAGTGGACAAAGCAAAGTCCATAAATACTTTGTTGCTAGGGTTTGGTGTAGAAGAACTTGACTGGCCTGCACAGAGCCCTGACCTCAACCATGTCAAATACCTTTGGGATAGATTGCAATGGAGATTGCGAGCCAGGCCTTCTCATCCAACTTTAGTGCCTGATCTCACAAATGCTCTACTGGATGAATTGGCAAAGATTCACACAGAAGCACTTCGAAATCTTGTGGAAAGCATTCCTATACCTATAGTGTATGTATAGAGAAGAAAGAAAACATGGATTTCTTACATATATTTACATTATTAAAGAGGGAGTGAGTAAGTTTAGTTAGTGTGTATGTGCACATTAGTTGACACATGTGCACCATTTTATAAAAATAAAGTTTGAATGTAAAAAATTTCAGGTTACATTTTTTTCTGGCTTGTTGAAATACAAGGAAACAAAAGATGTTTGAAGCACAAATATCTAGCACAGTCAATTACTTTCTCCATCTCCTACAAGTATATGAATTCACAAATATTACTGCACACTATTTTACATACTAATTGAGATTTGTCTATATAATGTCCAGTTGAAATACAATACTGAATTTGCATATGTGTAAAATGTAAGCAAAAAATAGGCACAAAATAACCGAAGTGAGGACAGCGGGATTTCCAGTAAAGCAGTCTGTGAGTGAAACCAAAACAGGGTAATCAGAGGTACAGATGAAAATCAAGGAAACCATAAAAGTTGATGTTCTGATGGCACTTTATAGCGCAAACTCTGCAGGGTTTGATTGAACAACCTCTTGCATTGGATCATGGATATAAAAAATGGTTTAAATTTGGCTGTGATGATGAGCCTCATTTCCATAAACTGATGTCTCTGAAAAGCAGAAACTGTTTGTCACACTGAGATACGTCCTCAAAAACTCTCCTTTTTAGCCTGTACAACATTATTCACATTGGAATCTGGCAGTTCGGCATTTGGTATAAAAAAATGATTATGGTTCAAGAATAAGAAATGCTTTTTTAATAGACATCTGATTTAAATTTTAATGAAATTTGCCAATTTTAGTAATTCCTACAAATGTACAAAAGCAAGGAGGGATCCCTGCAAAACAAATGAAAACAAAGCAGAGAACACCAAATTTTTGTTTGTGTTTTGTCATTGCCACTTTCTTACACTTTCACACACTCACTTCTTTTTTTAATCTTCCTCTTCTCCCCAGAATCAACACTGTTAATAAGACATTCAAGGCACTTCAACAAAAGGGCAGAGCATATGTGCACACCCTCTCCCTGCAGGAACAGAGGTGAGGCCAGTGTGAGTGTCTATGCATAGCTGTGTGTTAGAGTGAGTGTGTATAAATGTGGTAGAGTGAGTACATGTAAGTATGTCTAAATGTTTATTAGCATGAGTGTGTCTAAGTGAGTGTGTGTAAGTAAGTGTGTGCTACTGCATAGGTTAGTTGTACTTAGTAGTACTTGCCCCCTGGGTCAGAAGGTGCCAGTCCTTCTGGTGATATCCAGCTGGTGGTCAGCAAGCCCAGGTAATTATGGTCTTAAGCAGTTCATGGATAAATGTTTAGGCAAGTTATACAGTTCAGTGAGTGAATGCATGGGAACCATGCATGGTTCATCCAGCACAAGTGGCAGATAGGCTCAAGGATCAGGAATGTAGTTGCTGGGATATACAGGAGAAAGGGAACTACTGAGGCAGCAGAAGTAGTCTTGCAAGGAGTTGCACAGTACAAACTGAAGTGCAGGACAAGGCTGATCACCCTCAAGCAACACACACAGGAACAAGGTATGCAGAGGAACAAAATATCCACAGCAGTGGGGTAACTACAGGGGTTACGGCTGGGATGGGGCCCATGCCTCTAGGGGGCTAGGGTGACCCCTGTGACCACTTTTTCCTGTCTCCTTTTACCAGTTCAAAATTGGCCCCTCTGACCTGGACTGCATTCTTAGTAAATATTTTATTTAAGTAATTTTAGGTAATCCTGCTTTTTTCATGTTTATTAACTACCAATAATAATCATAACAATTGCTTTTGTTTTCCTTGGAAAATAGTGACATCCTTAAAATGTTTGTATATATTTGTTATGAACAGTAGAATATCATATACTGTATATTGGGTTTTTTTAAGATTGTATTCTTTTCTCATTCATTTTCTGCTTGGTGCCGGACTGTGAATATAGCGGATGTCCAGTAAATGTTTAGTTACATATGTTTCCTCTTAACGTCTCTGTAGGACATTAAGCCCTATTAAAATGTACTTACATGATGGGGTCAGCAGCCTTAATTGGTATACTTATGAAGTTTCATTCTATCCTTGACTGCTCACAAAAATTGTTATAATTACATGTTGTTTTAAATAAAGACATTGAATTTATAAGATTTTTTTTCAGAAAATAATGGTGAGTATGCTCATGTTCTGATAATCGCTTTGCTTTTAATGATACCTATCCTTTGAAGTCACTCCTAATAAGCAGCCTAATTGTTATAATTTATACTTAATGCAGGCTTGCAATCTCTCCAATGAATTCAGCAGAATAATTCAGCTCTTTTTTCTCAGGGAAGTATAAGCAAATTCAGGGCTCTAAGGTTAGTTATCCCTAGCAAAAATAATCCTTAACGCATAATGCAAATGACTGTAAATTATCTTGTTATGAAAAACAGATATTACTACCAACATAACCTACATGTGTCTGAAAGACAGAAATCAAATGATGGTTCTATGGTCAGAGGAACAAAGACGCAGATTTACACACTGGACCACCAAAGACTAATTCTCTCCAGACAGCCCTCAATGTTAAATCTGTGTTAATGCTTATATGGGAGTTTCAAAAAATTTCATTGAAAAAGTTTTGAAAAAAGTAATCAGGGAAGCTATTGGGTAACTGTACAGACGCAGCTACAATTTGCAAAGAGACTTGTTAACTTGAGTGCGTGGTGCTGTTTATGTCTTGTGTCTTGCCATCAAATTCACCTATGTTGACTACAAGCTTACATGTCCTAGACTGCAACTTCCAAACCTTTTTTAAAGCATGCCACCATGTTTTCCCACCCCCACCCCATAGGCTCAGCCCATAATTAACTCTTATGGGAGTCATGAAGCCTACCAATTCCTTCATCCAATTTACAGTAGAGTCAAATAATGGGTGAAATTTTTTTTTTTTTTAAAAACCCTATGAGGAGGCATTACACCCATATTTTAACTTTTCTCCCCTACCACAATATAAGTTTAATTTCAAATGTACTTGTTCAAACTCACACGTATAATGTGCAAGAAATGAAGAAATTAAGAAATCTCCAAGTAGCTGTTGTTCAGATCACTTTTAGCATCAATTTGACTATGCTGCAATTAATTGTGTGAATCGTGTTCACTTTCATTTGCGTGTAATTGCAAAGCTGGCAGTGTCTAAGCTTGACATTTTCCCCAACTTGTGGTGGTTTTCAGACTCTCATTCACTCTGTCTATAGGATTTACTTCCACTTACTCAGGTGCATTGACAATGGGATACAGAGCTCTCCAAAGTTTTCTCAGCAAGAGCTCTGCTTTTTATTATGGAATAAAAATCGGTAGCACTGGAGAACTAAAGTTTATAGTGGACGTCTGTTCTTTTTTCGCTTCCTTTGTTCAGTATTATTCAGAAATCATTTTGGAACTAGGAATGGGAGATTGAAATCATTATGTTCTGACATTAATAATGACCCAAAGCAAGATCAAGTGATCACTATTATGTCTCAAACATTTTATTTTTAAAATATACATTCATTATCAATTGTAAATAAAAGCATTGTAGACTTGATACTGAATGTATTTCATAAGTAGAATAATATAGTACAGGATATGGACTTACAGTGAAAGAAAGAAACTTGCTGCATCTCATCCCCCAATATTATAACCTGACATACAGTATGCTTGCTGCCAGCTCTTGAATGTACTGACGGTAGAACATGTACATAATCTATTTGCATAAATTAGTTCTACAAATAGATTATCTACAGATAGATAATAGTCGGTATCCCCACAAGCTTAACATTTTTGTAAGTGTACAGATATATTAATTGTTTTACAGACATTTCTTTAATGAGGTATGCCTTTCACACAAACCATGAGAGAGTTTTGTGTAGTTTTTGGTGTTGTGTAGTCTCAAGCCTATCAGAGTGAACTTCAATCTAAGGTTTTCTTTACTAAAAAAGTAGACTTTTCGGGGGGAACATGAAAACGGAGGGTGCGTTTTGGTTGTTCAGTCCGAATACCGAAGAAACATGGTGGCAGCGGCAAAACCTATACGAAGACACAGAACACGAACAATCTTTGTGTTCATCTTCGTTTACTTATCTCCCTGGTCCCTTCCCCATCTAACCCCTGCATCGGGGTTGCCTGCAGGGGCCTCCTCTGGCATCGACCAATTGGTTGATGCTAGAGGAGGCCCCTGCCCGGCGACCAATAGGGTCGTTTGCACAACCCTTTAACTCCTGACGGCAAACCTACGGAAATCTGTAGGTTCGCCGTCAGGAGTTAAGAACCTTTAACATCTGACGGCGGAACTTACCCTGGAGAGTTAAAGGTCCTTACGATGACTCTATTGGCAGAGTTTTGGCACAGGGTTTTAATAGTCTGTATGAGTGAATATTGGTCGCCATCAGGGGGCTCGTCTGCCAGCAACCAATGATGTCAGAGGAGGCGCCTGCCGTCGACCAATAGAGTTGCTCGTACGGACCTTCCTCGTAAAATCCTGGCGCCAAAGCTGCTGCGTAGTGTGTACCGCGTTAACCCCGTATTAACCCCTTCTACAAAAAACAAAGAAAAAAAACACAATGAATACTCGTGGAATAAGAAGATTTTTTTCCCCATGATGACAAACACGAAGACGAACACAAAGAGTTGGCCGGCGCCCAAGTCTACTAAAAAGCATTTGCTAAATCATGCGTTTTCCATGTAAAATTGCAGGAGGGTTTTGATTTTAAAACCTTAACTTGGCTATGTATTATGAAGGCCAGCCCTATCAAGCTTGTTATTAGGTTATTAGCATTTCCATGAAAAAAACAAGGAATCAAGGACACTATTGGACAACTATGAAAATGTTTGTTTAAAATGCATTTTTTTCACAGCTTGCATCTTTTGTGCGTCAAGGGTGTCACTCCACAGCCTGGTTTATAGAGGAACCAGAGGACCCTGTTTATTTATGTTTCCTTTTTTTGTGGTTGTAAGGGCCAATAAAAGGGAGGTAGGGGGCTTTTAAGCAACGTTCAACTTGCTAGCAATAGCGGGGCTAATAAAGCCCTGAGCAGCTGTTGTTGTTCGACTCTCAATAACTCAACAGAACAGCTCTGAAATTGAGTATTTACTTAAAGACTTTATGATGTTGCATTGAATAGTCATTAAAATAAATATGAATTGGTTTAAGTTATAGGGCGGGAGTCAGTGGAAAATCTTTTATACATTTCTGTATCAGTGCACAGAAGGGAGCAGGTAAGATAGTCTTAGCTGGTGTGCTTATGATTAGCATTAACTATGGACTGCCCCACTGTATCTTATTTTCCAGGTACATTTTATGGGTCAAAATAATTAGAACTGAGGGGCATGAAGTGTGCACATGGCATGTTATTTTTTTATCAAATCAGTTTATATGGGTTAGGGATCTTTGGACTTTTAGACAGTTTACATAGCAATTCATGGTTTAACATTAAAAGAAGGATTGCTTGATTGGGCATGCAATATCATTCTCATGCACAGTGACCATGTTTGAGGTAATCGTGGTTTGGGCAGGAGATCTTGATTACATAGGATGGGTAGGAGCTTGGTAGCAGAGATCATCGGATCCCATAAAAGAGGGCTTTGCTATGTCCAGAAACGTTTAGATGTATCTGCTACAATGATTTGTTTTCCTCCCCCTGTCCTTTTTCAGGTCAAGATGATGAGCACTGTAATAATGCCTTAAGGTATGGCACGATATAAGGCTGTCTAAAGGAATGTATTTGTTTGGGAAGCACTACCAAAAGTAGCTAAGTGCAGTCTCAGTCTCTGGTGAGTAGGAAGAAGCGTCTCCACCATGCAGGAGATATTACATTGGTGCTACTCCTATGTCAGCACTCTTATGGACTCTGTCCAGTCATAAAGATCTAATGCATTAGTTTCAAGCTGAGAAGTTCATATTGTTTATAACATGAAGGGGATATAGAGCAAATAGGAGAAGATATGGAGAAAATAATAGTAGTTTTAGTGCAAGAATATAGTGAGCTTAATCCAGGCAACTGGTAGCAACGGAATACAATACCACCACTATGACCAAGTGATTTCCTCCTTCTATATCAGTGGTAGTTTCATACAGACGTATACAGACACATTATTGTAGAATTCATATTTAAAGTTAATTCAATTCCAGAGTGTAGATGCTCATGAAATTACACTCAGGTATTTTGAAAATGTTTAAATCTATTTCAATCTATTTCAATCTATTAAAACATTAATATATAGTTAATAAAAATATTGTATGTCACAATTTTTCAAAGTTAACAGCTTCAAAAATTAAATAACTTTTTTTTTTACCTTAAACATAACAAACTAATTTATTGAGAAATACTGCCTTTTTTGAAAGCATGTCCTATGTTTTAACAGCCTTTTCTTTAGAAGTAACCTTTCACCTCTTCATAAAGGATCATGCTGCGACTTTTATAGCAAACTAGGAATTTGTAACTGAAAGAAATTTATTGAAGGGAAATGTTCTTAGAAGGTGCTCTGGTAGTGTGCCAAGATACATTCAGATATTTTTTAATGCAGATCAAGGTTTCCAACAAATTACCTGCAAGGTAATAATTGATAGATTGTCAGACAGTCAGACATACTTTTGACATCCATACACAAAAATAATTTTTTAATATCTTTGACACTGTGAGAAATGCAATGTTTTGTTTTTTTCTCTTTTTAAAATAGCAGTATTATTTTGCCCTTATTTACACCTTGACGTGAAGATAAAGAGGAAGTCCTAATTTTTGTTATTTATTTGATGGACATTTATAGGAATATATTTCACACTTCTGTTTCAATCAAAGTGAGAGCAGATGAAGAATTATGTACTTTCCTATCTTGAAGCTCTCTCCCTTCTCTTTACTTCAATCAACAACTTCACAATAGGGTAGAGATAACCTAATGGAAATGGAAAACTCATTCAGACTCTAGGAACGGAAGATCGGATGTCTGTGCCCACAGTATATGCATTATTACGGTTTTTAAGTACAGTATAGTGCTTATTTCAACATTGTAAACATCAAAACATACATTTATTCAGTGTATAGGTACATGTAAAATATAGGATATTTATATATTATTAGAATATTTTGTTGTGTTCTTTTTCATATTATTATAATAATAATAATAATTATTATTATTATATATTGTTTAATATAGCGCCATCAAATTTTGTAGCGCTGTACAATAGTGAATGGTTGTTTTGGCCATGACAAATTCAAGCATTTTTACGCGATAAAACAAGATACAGAGAAAAACTGTAAAATGATGGAGCAAATGCTGTATGAACAATTAACATTTGTCATATGAAGTGTCTATTCATTTGCTTTTGAGATGTAGTTGATGATGTATTGTGTCCTTCCTTATCTGTTCTCGCCATTGCATGGTTGTAAATCGAGTGCTGTTCACATTTTATATACATTTAAAGACTGTCATGATTTGTTACTTTGATTTGTACATTTTATTGCAACCATCCATCTGACTCTTAGAATGTCTTACTGTTCATTCAAGAAGCTCTTACCTTTCAGGTTAAAAGCAGACATTCAGCAATAAATATAGCTACAGATAGTAGCAAGAAGGAAATATTTTGTATGAGTTTCTTATAACCATTTAGGTAAGATTAAAAAAGTGTATTTATTTGCAAGTTACGAGCCAGGTTGATTAGTTTCCTCTGTGGTCCATGTGGCTATTGTTTACATCATGTTTTGTTATAATACATCATATTAATATTATGTTTTTACAGTTGTTTTCATTTATATAATAAATCAGATTAACAGTTTTGACAGTTTTTTTAATCTTCAATCAAATTCCATCTGCCAAACCATGGCTTATAAGACATTTTAGTTTCATCTACTCCAACAAGAAAACATACATTTGTGTATAAGCACATACATATGACATACTTACATGTTAATATAATTAATATACAGAGAAACAAGTATATACCTCTTGTTATATCTGTGCCCTCTCTGTCCCTTAAGAAGCCCGCCTGTGCCCCCTCTGCCTGTAAAACAGCCTGCATGTGCCCCCTCTGCCCCTGAAGCAGCCATCCTGTGCCACCCTTGCCCCTTAAGTAGCTTGCTTGTGCCACCCCTGCACCTTAAGCAGCCTGCTTGTGCCACCCCTGCCCCTTAAGCAGCCTGCTTGTGCCACCCCTGCCCCTTAAGCAGCCTGCCTGTGCAACCCCTGCCCCTTAAGTAGCTGCCTGTGCCACCCCTGCACCTAAACACTTATAACATATATTAATTCACTCATTCATTCATTCATTCATTCACCCTCCCTTACACCCTTACTGCACCTGCAGATTTCACAGGTCCGGGGGCCAACCAAGCAGTATTGGGTCCTCGAAGACGGCCGCATAACATGGGCCCGTAGCTTACCTCTGTGGGTGATTGGCAGCCAGGGGGTTAAAAAGTGGAGTCGGTTTAGCTGAATACGAAATTACTCTAGCTAGATCTCTCCAGGGGTTAAATAGTTAATCCGTAGCCAGGAATGGCTATGGTTTGATCTCTGTTTATGATTACGCAAATAACATTTGTTTGTGTTTATCCATTCGTTTCACCTATGGTTATTCTATTTTGTTTGTTAAATAAAGCTGTGGCCTTCATAATCCAAATACTTAGTGTTGTGTGTTTGTTTACGGATTTGGGGATGTGGGAGAAGAACTTGGCTATGCCTCAGTCAAGAATCTATTCCAGTGTGAAAGTACATCTACAGTAGATGCCTAATATTAGATTAGTTTAAGGCAGTATAGATTGCAGAATGCATTGGCATAAATGAAGAGCTTCAGAATGTTTACATTGCTGGGAACAGAAATGGGGTACGCCGCTAATATTTGAATGATTAATAGATTCCCTGTCTTTGATAAAGAAACATTATTACTTAATGCGCCTGTGACTGAGTGCCAGACGATATATGATTGAATAACTAAATAACCAATAATAACATCCAGTTCATTTTGGCATCATTGGCTAAAATAGAGACTAAGAAGAATCTTGATTGTACTCTACAAATGACTCAAGAATGTAAGCAATCCTTCAGATGGTGTTCATGTTTAAGAGCTAAAAACATTTGAAACATTAGTAAACTATAATTTCTTTTTACACACCATGTTACACTAAAACAATAAACATCACTCAAGATACTTGTAAAAATTTTCCATTCCGAGTCATGGCTGTAAATTTTTCTGTGCGTTTCAAACATAAAACTGTGTCACTTAAAAGAAATGGTTTTAAAAAGAGTAGAGTAAGTAAGTTATTAGAAAACAGTTAAATACACCTGAAAGTTCACAGTAATGACCTTAATGATAGAACCATTCCATTGGTTGGTATGACAACAAAAAACACGTAATATTTATTTTTGTAATTATTGCTTAATGTTTATGAAGGAGAAAACTATTTCAAAGATTTAGAAAATGCCCCATAGATCATAAACTGGAGATAGCTAATTGAGGACATCAGTATGAGGTGCCTGATTAAATGCAATGTGAATGCCTGGATTTCCAATGAAGACAAAGGTTGCATAAAATTAGTAACTGGTGAAAAAAACAGTCAGCAAATTATTAAAAGTGGGAGGTTTTAGGTTGATACATTGATACAGTTAAGTTTTTGATGCATTGGGTGGGGTATATGTGGGAATGGGTAGGGCTAGCCCCTACAAATAATGGGAAATTTGTACACTTTGCCTATCTTTGGCCAGGAATATTATGGTGTAAGGAAATCCTCGCAATAATAATGGCCAATATATACAAAGCAAAGCTTACATATTTTGGGTAAAGAAGCGGTACTCTTAGCGAAGGAATTTGTGGTTGATCATCATATTTTATTTATGTATTTTGAAGACATAAACCACCCATTTAACATGTTTTATTTCCTGACAGTCTTTATTTTCAACAAGGTCATTAGTATTTTTTCAATGGCCCTGTTTTATATCCCTTACATATAGGTAATGAGTGTATTTCCCATAACCTCATGGGGATGATGGGAAATAATCAAAGCAGATGGCTTATGAATAGGCTGTCATTGAGTTTACCAATCTAGACTGTCAAGTTTTGCTGAAAGAATATGAAAAATTTATACTGGCTGCAAAACAGATGTGAAGCAATTACTGACAATAAACAAGAGTTAAGGGTTTCTTATAGATCTGAATCTATGCATGCAACATACTTGTAAGTACAGGAACAAAATGGCATTAATGCACCTGCCCTTTCGGAATATATCCTTTTTTGATTAGGCTAAAGATCACTATCCAAAGCTTTTTCATGTGCTGAGCTTTTATGCTCTTGAAAATAATCTTTCCTTCAAAATAATTACTGTAAATGCTGCTCTCGGGCGAATAATTTAAGTAATAATGTTGCATATATTAGGTAAAAAAAATACTGTAAGTGTTATCTTCAGTATATGATCAACAATATACAGTGGCAATAATATTCTCCTGTCTTTGAGCTAAACTGGACTGGGGGGGTATATCTTTATCTAGGGCTCACATATAAAGTATAACATCAAAGCATGGAAATATTAATTCCAATGATGTTTTACTGCTGTTCAAATACAATTTAGTTACATTTTGGCCAAAGGAAAAAAATCTTTTTCTAGTAAAAGAGACTGTAAGAGTTCATTGTGGCCATGTAGTGGACCCAGTTGTGTTTCTTAGGACTGTAACAAAGCTGACCATTTTCGAGTTCTGCTTGATAACGAAATTTAACAAAATCATGAAATGCCTGCAACAGTGCTAATGCCTTCAAGCTATTTTTTTCTCTTCCATCTTCCATTTGCTCACATTCAGATTTAATGTCCATTTTTTATTGCTGGATATCTGCCTCAAGTCTACACATAACACAGAGGCATATGGAAGTTGTCCCTTGGGTGCCTTTTTGTATTTATGTGGCATGCTCTTTTGGTTTAAACAACATGCAACAACATGCCCCTGTCTTCCATTGTTGCACCTTAATTGTTGATCTTCATGGGTTTTTGTTTTTACAAGGATAAGTTTCAAAAGTATATCATTTACATAAGGTCAAATATGACCTTCAACCTTAAAAGTAATTTAGAATTGTTTGTCTTCAGTGTTTTAAGAAACAGATTATAAAGAAATGCCACTGTTTTTGTCGCCTTATATGATGTAGGGAATATTGATATTTGTCTACTCTCAGATAGAAAAAAGAAAGTCAGGTTGTCAGTTAAGGTTTATCTGGACTTGACTTGACTTGACTTGATTTAAGTTGGATGATCTCATTTATTTGACTTTTAGTGAATAGAGTGATCCTTCACTCTTTCTCTGCTACTCATCCCTCGTGAATTGGAATTACTCACAAAATGACTCCCACTAAACTAATCTAGTGGTGGACTGCTACTGCTATAGTATGACAGACAAAGCAAGGAATCGCTCCATTTTCCTCCAATAGTCTGGATACCTCTCAAATTCGTTTTACGTATGGCATCCTTCCTCACTATAAAGAACCCAAAATTCTAAAGTATATCAGGCATAATAAAATGTAACTGTGTTATTGCTGTCCTTTTTTGTGTATATTGCTACAAAATAAATCCCTCTGTAACGGTTAAACCTATTATTCTTGCGGTCAAGTGCACTTACTTTCAGACACTTCCTTGGAACCTTGGCGATACGCTATTAGTAGCCATAACAGTTTTTATATTACATATTATGGAACTGAAACCTTGGGGCTTAAAGTTATAATCCATGGAAATAAATTATTGTTTAGAAGAGACCTAATGAAATGAATGACTTCAAGGGATATTTTTCAAAGGTACTATATTTGAAACTAGGTTAAAATATTGAAAGTAGGTTAGGAAAGGCATGGACATAAAAGATGTTATTACTGAAAATATAGGTAATCTGTATCTACAGCATCAAAGATAGGGAACAAAATGTATGTGTTCTAATTTCCAACAAAACATGTATGGAACATAGTGCACTATTCATGTTTCAATAAAGATAATCAAGTAGTAGTGGATGTAAAAAATAAAGATACAAAATCAGAGAAATAAAGAATGACTCTACCTCAGAGGTACTGATAATAATAAATATTCAATAAACGAATTATATATCTGTATACTTATCTTCTGCCTCTTTGCTTCGTTCTGTGGTGATATCGTGTGGACCGATAATTGGTTTTCGCCTTGCGGCGTTATCGTGTGGACCGATTGTTTTCTACGGGTGTCACGCGCGCCGCGGTACCTACCTCTGACGCCAGGGCTGCCTCGCCTGGTCCCGACTCCTCCGTCGCTGCGGTTCCCGCCGTACGCACACGGCAGTGTCGCGGTCCCGCCTCCTCCACCTCGGCTGGGATCGCGTCTACTTGCCGTGGACGCGCCGGCATGTCCCCCACGCGTACCGAAGAGGACGCGGTTATGACGCGGCGTAGGTCCGCATCGGGCGTACCGCTGCGTACACAGCGTACGCAGCGTACGCAGCGTACGCAGCGTACGCAATCTACGCGGCGTACGCAGCCTATGCAGCGTACGCGGCGTACGCAACGTACGTAGCGTACGCTGCACAGCCGTTTGCAATCACTCACCTATTTAAACGCCACTTTTCTCTCCTGTCTTCACCCGTTCAAAGTGTAATACTTATTGGGTGTGCTGATTGCTTTATATTATCTCGATTTCCTTGTGTACCGACCTTTGCCTGATTTTGACTACGATTCTCGCTACCTGCCTACGACCTCGGATCTGTTTACCCGTTTTGCTCCTATTCTGCCTGCCTCGACCTCGGATACGTTTGACCTCGCTGCCTGCCTTTGCACTTTTTGATTACGGACTGTATACTGGACTTCTCTACAGTGCTTATTTGCCTATCTGCATAGTAGGATCCTACCTCTCTCCCTGATCCCGTGACAACGGGAAGGAGTTTCGGAAGCCTATATAATTCCTTTGGTGGGTGGAACCGTTCGATTTACGCTCAGAAAGTCAGAGCAAACTATAATGCTCTCATCAATGTGAGTGGGATACCGCATTCGAAATATCTCATACAAATTTATTGCCTTTACGGAAAACACTATGTTATTCTTTTTTTCTTATATACATTGAAACACTGGGAGAAAAACCACAACTGAGAAACTGAAAAAAGACAGAACACAGAAACGAAAAATATAAGTATTGTTTTCTTTAATATATATTTTTTATACATATTGTTTGTATCACATTATATTATATATAATCACTTTATATTTTGCCTCTTAAATTGGCATCAATATTTTTGCGCAACACTATTGAATTTTTATTTTGTATTTTGGTAGAAAGGGGTTATACTTAAGTGTTTGCAGCACCTGTTATAATATTTTTTAATCTTCACTTATTTTATACACATATATATTTTTTGTTTGTGTAGCGCCTGAACTTTTACTAAACTTTACTGATAATAATAACAATGCCAATATTTACATATATTTAAATAAAATAATAAAGTCACGACTTCCCTGATTAATCCTATGTATAGTTCCTGATTTTACTGGCACTTGATAAGCTCACCCCAAATGTAGACAGAAAGCTTCAGTAAAGAATTTTCTGGTGTAAAGAAACTTCTAGTCTGGAACTTCTCCTGGAATAGGCTGGGGGAGCATTTAGCTGACAACCCAGCTGTTACATATATATCTATACAGTAGACTTATGTATATGTTAGAAGGTCATACAGCTACAAATATAAGGTGTATCTCAGTACACTTCATTTTTTTAGAATAAAATATAATTTTGGTAATGCTTTTTTCAAAGTTTAGTGACTCCTCACCATGCAATACCAATGATTTTTTTTTAAGATGCCCAGTGAATACAATTCCCAGAGACATACGTGTTGTAGAAAATGTATTTAATTAGAGACAATCATAAAGAAAATGCCTTAAAATGAGGACAACATTAACTATAATCAAAAAGTTTCATGTAAAAGCGTTTGAGTTAAGAAGTGTTGAATAATAAGATGTTACGTTCACTAAATATTTATAAAGTGTTTATTAATATGACAATTCTGTTAGTAAAATAGCCCTAAGGAAGTGAAACTATGACATAGCTAATATGTGCTATAAAAGAACCATAAGGTGTATTTTAACTAAGTTTTGATTTTTTGACTGTATCATTCCTTTTTGTGCAGAACATCCCAGTGAACTGTTGGCAAATGTTCTGCTTGCTAGAACAGCTGAAGACAAAAGCAAATTCACACTTTTCTGTTTCAGTGAATGGGAGAAATGATGGAACCCAAGAGTAGATTGTCTTGATAGTATAAACTTAAAGTAAATAAAAATGTACATGTTATAATTTTATACATGGCTTGTAAACTTAGCAATAATAACAGATAACAAATGTAATAATTGTGAACAGTAGGCAAAAAGACTGAGTAAACAGGATTACAGTTATAAAATGATTGAATAGTCAATTCAGAAAAAGAAGAAAACTTGCTTTTTTCTGATTTTTTTTTTCAGTAGAGTAAATATAGCAAAATAGAAGGGAGTGTTACTGACGTATTTGTTTCTTGGTCATATCTCCATGTTCAAATTAAGAAAGCTAATTGGGTAAATATAATATAAACTAAGTAGCAAGTTATGGTTAATTGGTTTTCAGAGTCCTTGTCACAGCTTGAGGCAAATGACAATGCCTGTTTTCTTTGGTGATCTGATTATAGCAATTCAAATGCATTGGAAGGCCATCTGTCAGGAAAGAAGCAATAGTATATTAATGCATTACAATATACTAGAGGAGTGTAGTGTTACTAAATTTATTTTCTTAATGAACTAACAAGTTTAGGGTCCTAGTTGTGCTGTTATCGGCATTGGTTATCCTTTTACAACTATTTGTATGTGAGCTAAAAGTCCACATACTGGTGGGGTTACAGTGGCCAAGGTAAAATAATAAAGTATTCCATTATTAACCACTACTGTTTTCCTAAGAGTTGAGCTCCTAGGTCAGGATGATTGTGTAGTCCTACGTGGCCATGTGTTATTTATTAGAGTATTAAAGTGAGGTAATTATATAATGAATCCAAGTCAGACTTCATTGACTTTCCCTTTTGTCCAGTAATAGAGACCTCAGAAATCAATACGGACCCTAAGTAGCTGCTTAAGCTATAACTGTTTATAGAAGATAGAACTAATAATAATAATTTTGTCCAGTTCGCTGCATGTATTTCTAATCTATGGCCTTGCAGCAGTAGGCTGGCCTGGGGGTTAAATTGCTAATTCGCAATTCTTCACTCACTGAGGTGGGAACACAATGGGGCCATGTATTGCGATGCAAGATCACCACAAGCAGCTATAAAGATGGCAAGGTAAGGGTGTGATAGAGTAAGGTCTGAGGTATGATAAAGTGAGTTGTTTTAGGGTAAGGTGTGATAGAATGAGGGAGGAGTGAGGTGTGAAAGATTAAGGTGTGTTCGAGAATAAGGAGGGACGGATTAAAGTGTGTTAGTGTGATTATGTTTTACAGAGTAAGATGAAAGGAAAGGACCTCAGTTAAAAAGAAAAAACAAGAAATTTGTAAAGCATGTGTGTTTAAAGAAGAAGTTCTACTTGATTCATGGGACCCAGCGTGGGATAGATCCAAAGTTATTAAAACAGCTTAGGAGTGCTCTCCTATGTATGCAATCTGGGTACTGGGCAAGTTCAATGTGTGCAATATGGGTGCTGGACAAGTCATGTGGAACCAATCTGATTCGTAGGCAAGTCTTGTGCATCCTTGTGATGGGGCAAGACAGGGGCGGATAATTCACCAGATTTTTTCTGTCCCTTGGACCAGAAGGTGCCAGCCCTCCCCTGTGGCCTTATATTGCTTTTATGACACTCTTTAATAACGATAAAGAGAAAGGAAAACAAAAAGAATGTATTTATTATTATTATTATATGAGACTGCTTTAGAAAAAGAGGGTGTTTCAAGGAACACAGTGCCACAATACTTGAACAAAACAAGCTGCGTGGTTGAGTTGTCAGAAAGAAGCCTTTACTGTACCAATGCCACAAAAAAGCCCACTTACATTATGCCCGACAACACCCTGACACGCCTCACAGCTTTTGGCACACTGTAATTTGGAGTGACCAAAAAAGAGCTTTATGGTCACAACCATAAGCGCTATGTTTGGAGAGGAGTCAACTAAGCCTCTAATGAAAAGAATACCATCCCCACTGTGAAGCGTGGTGGATCACTGATGTTTTGGGCATGTGTGAGCTCTAAAGGCACAGGGAATCTTGTAAAAATTTATGGCAAGATGAATGCAGTATTTTTCCGCAAGAAAGCTGCGCATGGGAGGCTCTTGGACTTTCCAGCACGACAACGGCCCTAAGCACAAGGCCAAGTTGACTCTCCAGTGGTTACAGCAGAAAAAAGTGAAGGCTCTGGATCGGCCATCACAGTCTCCTGACCTAAATATCATCAAGCCACTCTGGGGAGATCTCAAAAATGCATTTCATGCAAGATGACCAAAGACACTTTGCATGACCTGGAGGCACTTTGCCATGAGGAATGGGCAGCTATACCACCTGCAAGAATTTGGGGCCTCATAGATAACTATTGCAAAAGACCACACGCTGTCATTGTTGCTAAAGGGGGCAATACACAGTATTTAGAACTAAGGGTACGCAAACTTTTGAACAGGGGTCATTTCAGTTTTTCTTTGTTGCCATGTTTTGTTTTATGATTGTGTCATTCTGTATTAACCCACAGTTGAATATGAATCCCATAAGAAATAAAAGAAATCTGTTTTGCCTACTCACGCCATTACAAATTATAAACGTCAAGAGATTTGGAAGAAACAATTTGGGGGTTAATTAGCATAACTGAGAACACTTAAAATATGCCTGAAGCTTTCAGTATGTCATGAAATAATGGGCTTCAGTCGCCTAAGCCACTTTTTACGTAATAAACTAGTTGCATAGCCATTTTCAGACAACTTAGCCAAAATCTCTCAAGCATCTCTGTCAAGTCTTGTAATCTTTCTGTATTTGCACATTACTGAATCTATCTTCTTTTTACTAGTTACCTCAAAGACCATTCCACGTTTTCTTTTTAAATTGTTTTTATATATTTCTGTGGTAATCTCTGTAAAGTAGTTTATTTTCATATAACACTGAGTCTTCTGTGTTCCTTCCAAGCAATGCAATCTACTGAAGAGCGATTGGTAGGTCTCGGTAGAAATGAACATTTCACATCGAGTGACTACCTAATATATCTTCTTAATTGCCTCAAAGATGCCACTATACCATAAAGGATGTGCTACTCTTCTCAGCAGTGTCAAAGTAGATTTGGAAGCTACAGAATTTAAATATACAAGAATAATAAAGCTTCTACATCTGAAAAAGCCCTGGCACAAAGTTCCAAAATACATTATATCACTAGGGTATCATTCCTCAATAATATGATGGTGTTTTTCACCGCACACTTCTCAGAGACAACTTTTATTTCAACGTGAAATTTGTGCCTCCGAAAATCATGTTCCTCTTGTTCCTCTGTCCAAGTTTCATACTTTGGTAATTAATTATAAGACAAATGTTGGCAAGGTAGAAAAATCTAGTCAGGTATACAGCTCAGGCAGGGACTGTAGGACAAAGTCATTAATCTCTCATATGTTTTCATGCCTCCAGAATGAATTATGTATTTGTATAATGTATTCTTCCCTGTAGAAAATAGGAAAAAGGCAACCTAACAGGTGCATCCATTGCTGATGAATGGAACCCTTGAAAGTTGTTTGATGGTTCTGCCATAATTGGTCTTTCCTGGGACAACACGACAGGCATAATTGAAAAAATTAAATCTGGTATTGACAAACTTGTGAAAATATTGAATATATGATAATCTTTGACATTAAGGTTCAAAGTACTAGTTCACTTGAAAGATTATTTTTATCGATGCATTCAAATTGATAATAAGGATCAGTACTAGAAAAAAATAAATATAAAACCAATATATATCATTGGCAGTTGTCTATCATACATAAAATGGAATGTGCATAGACTATGAAATAGAATGTTATGTAATCTAGTTTTGTATCTAGAAAAAAGAAACGGTCCTGAAAAGTTTTAATGGATTTTCACTATTTCTTTCCACTTGATACATATAACTAACTGATTCGTGGGATACAGATGGGCTCTGGAAATGTTACAGTAAATGAAATGTAGATAAGAGTAGTCACAAGTTTTAAATTTCAAAATGTAGGTTTTGTATGAGTCAAGTAGCTTGAGAGCAATGCATTAAAACCATTAATGCAGAACAGTGTTATTTTCCACAAAATAGCATGTAGATCGAGAAAAAGTTATTCAGCGTGTAATATCCATACACGGAATGCTTCATTTCAGACTTTACTCATGTAAATGAAATTCAAAACTGGGAGAATAATATATTTTACTCACTCAGATAAGACATGCACATTTATACATTACATGATTGCTGCTGGATTAACCATTATTTTAAAAAAAAAAGTTAATTAAAGAGCCTAGATTGCTTGGAGGTGTACCTTGCCAACCAACTAAGGTGTGAAAAGGATAAAGTGTTTCTACATCGGCTATCAGAACCCCAGCTATGTCTAACATGTCCACATGTTCAAAAACAGATCAAAGAAAACTTGGGGAAGTACATAGGTACTTTACTTATAACCTGAATTACTTGAACTTAAATGACATTAAATTGAAAGACTGAAAGACCTAAAATACTAAACAGTACTAATTATGCTTAAAACATTGAAACAATGTAGGTAGTGAATAGCGCCCTCAGAGAACCCAGATCCCCAGATACTCAAGATACAAATATAATGGTCGCTCGTCCAACATACAGTATAATGTTAGCCATAAGGTTGCCTGTGCATGGTTTCCTATATATTCTATATATATGACTAATGGCACCCATACCCTCCTAATGCTACAGACTCTATAGAGGACCCATGAGTAAAATTAGAAAGTTGATTAAAGACCTCAGTGAACTCAGTAGATAGAACATCAGTGCCTCATCATCAGAACAAAAGTGTGAATTTTAAAGTTTCAAGTATAGAGGCTAAAGAAAAGGTTAGCATTTTTTAACCAATATGGCCACTTTAGAAATTATCATCTAATGATTGCACAGGATCGCTAAACCAAGAAACCTCTGATCACGAAAAATCTATTCACGCCAATAAAGTCCCTAAATGAAACAAGGGGAAAAAAAGAGAGAGCAGGCTTGGAGTGTCCATGTCAGGTGAAGATGTGTTGAAGAGATCATTAAATAATAATAATAATAATAATAATAATAATAATAATAAAGAGGAAGAGATGTTTGTACTTTTAAATTAATGAGTTGTGTTACACTATAAGCAGGTGTGTGGATATATATGTATATGGACACGTGTATGCGGGTGTATGGATGTACATGTGTGTAAATATGCATATGTATGTATGTGTGTGTATACATATATATATCATGGTTTCTGCTAATACTAGTTAAATCAAGATGCATGGGAGGTGGCCGGGAATGATAAATATTTGGGAAACCTTTTGTCTTAGTTTAGATAACACTGATATGCGTGATGAAGGGTGTGTGGAAGAAAGACAGGTTTTCTCATGAAATAGATTGAATCAGGTCAGGAGATCTTTGGGTTTTACTGCCCCATGATTGTAAAGACCCCAGGGTGTGGTGTTGGCCAAAGGGAATAACTTCAAAGGGTAACTACAGCAACCACAGGGTCCAATCAGGGATCTCCCCAGTAGACTCAGTTGGGACCCTCTAGTATATCAAGGGACAGGTAGTGAAAGTAGAGAAGAGGAGAGGAGGAGAGAAAGTAAAGAGACAAAGGAACATCACTAACCTGGAGCTCTCAGGGACGGTAACTATGAACATGCATGTTTGAATATTGTAAATAGGAACTTATATATATGTATTTGTTGTAAGTGTGTCAATTAATGTGGGGATTATTGTTATTGTACTGTTATTTGTATTGTTTTATATTTGGAACGTTCTAGTAAAAGTTTGTATTGTTGTATTATAGCCGCATTGTGGATTCTTTGATATCCTGTTGTTGTTTCTGGAAGAAGCGAAAGTTTTCAGTTCAAACCTTAAAAGTTAGAAGAGATAGAACAGGGATTGTTTAACTTAATAAGCCAGTGGGTGGGTTTATCGGTACATATTTCATAAGTGTATCCATATACCCATTCACCTGGATAAGTGTAGTTATTGTAGCTAGAAAACACATTAGCCTTCAGGAGATATATCCGAATACATATTGTGATTTCATTGATATGTGTTTGGATGTATCTGTTGTTGGATCAGTTGTAATCTTAAGCACATAACACATTCATAAGTCTTTTAGATGGTATGCTGTAGATAAAGCATTAATCCATCTAACTGATATTTTAATAACACAATTCCCTAGTTCCCTCAAAAGAAAACTTAACAGTTGCTTCAAATATTATACCCCCCCCAAAAAGTTTATACATAATTTGTCACACCCTCCGTCCCTGTTACCGGTCTGTCGGCGGAGGGGAATGAAGTCCTGGCAGCAGTGCATCCATCACGCTCACAAGTGCATATATCCTAACTCCCCGCAGCACTCCTAGGGACAGGGAGAATCAACACTACCACACAGCGTCCATTGCAAGTACTTTTTCAAGATGGCGCTGTCTCCCTCAAGAAGACTCAGGATGTCTCATCAAGGGGGCGGAGCTTCCATAATCACCATGTTGAGCAGTATAAAAGCTCCTCTCTTTCCTACCTGTGCTCAGATATTCAGACTGGTTCTGTCCCCTCTGGAGCTTCCCTATCTATGTGGCCTTGGGTTTCGCATCCTAAAAATCCCCATTTTTTACATTTTCTTTGGCTTGAGAGGGATCTGGTATGCTTAAGTTTTCCACATTTTTTAGGGTTCCTCCTTAATTCATTCAAGAGCATCTCCTTAGTTCTGAAGATGTTGAATCATACCATAACATCTCTTGGGAGGTCTGTTTGACGTAAATAGGAAGGTTGAGGCAATCTTTGAGCACTCTCTATTGGTGTGTTACCTATTACTTTTGGGTCTAGGTAAGTTGCAAGGAGCTCCATTAGATATGAGCGACCTTTAGTTCCACCTTTTTGTGACATAAATTCTTTATGTTGCTGTACAATTTGGTTAAGGTGTTTAATCTCATGTGAACGTGTGGTTAGCCTTGCTACAACTTGTGTTCTGTAACTTCACTTTTTATAGCACCCAAGTTTTTTTCTTTTATTCAGGTCAGGTCTAATTTTAACATATAAGTTGTCAAGTGCTATATCTAAAGTTGTTTTTAATTATTGTAATTGAAGATTCTATCATGTTTCCTTCTAATGTTAATTCTGAAGGAGATCTGGATAAGGAAGTTGACGTTTTAGTTATAGTTGATATAGATTTAGGATTATTGGGGTTAGAGATCTTGTCGCATTTTGGAGCGATTTTTTTTTTGCTAAATAACCTTAATCAGAGAAAGATTGGTCTAAGGCACCAAAAAAACCCAACAAAGCAAAACAAAAAAACCTGTAGCGTATGAGATTAAAAATAAATATATGTATATAATGTAATACAACTCTTGAAATGCAGAGATGATTAATACAATAATGTGTTTAGTTCAAAATAGAAGTAGATTAAGCACAGTAAATGCTGGGTAATGCTGCAGGTAGTACAAGTTTTAACTCTGTATAAGATCGCTTTTGCATAGATAAAATTTATAGATGTAATAAATATTTTGCGTAATCGCTTGAATGTTCTTATCTGTGAGAGGTAACATTTTGGAAACCCAGCAGTGTTCTCCTCACCATGTTTCCTTCTCCTGTATCCTGTCAACAGCTGGACACTCCGTAAACACCCATAGGTGTCCTCTCTACGTAATTACGCTCCCCCACACATTGCCCGTGCCATGAAAGTTTTATTCTTGTGTCATTTACGTTATTTAATGATATGCTGTTATAATATACATTAAAGGAGTATTACATTAGCCTGAATACATTGTTGATGCAGGTATGCAATGGGTAAGGAATGTAAAAAACATTGTTTTGACATAAATGATATATATATACATTTCCCAGTGAGACTGGAAATCTAAGAGACAAATAATTGCAACCTATAGCAGCTTAAATGTGATTCATGTTGTACATCTCCAGGCATATGGAGAATGGGCTGAGCAAACAAACAAATGCTAGTTTCTTCTCCCCATGTATTGTTTCTGTGGTCATATTGTTAAAAGAGATCATTGTAATCAGTACTTACATCACCAAAACCAATTTCTATTTAGTTTAACGTGCTCCATAGACGTTAAAATGCAAATTCCCCTAGGCATTTACTGACAGCTGTAAAGCTATCTTGGTTTGTCTTGAAAGACAGAGTGGTTGCACTGATCTCCCAGTTTACTTAATTATAAAAAATCCTTTTTCTAGTTACCGATGATACTAATAGCTAATAAATATTTTAAAAATAATACTATTCCACTGCAAAGTAAATATTTTTGTTGCATCTCTCAAGTGACAAAGGCATGTGTATTATGTTAAAATGCAAATTGTTGGCTCATAACGCAGATGGTTCTCGTATATCCTATGCTTTGAACTTTAATAGGCGTTAGATGAGCAACATGCTTTTGTCTTCTCTTTTCCACCAAGATTTATTCTTACTCGTTAGAACTCATTTATCTTTATAAGCTGCGGAGTCAGTTTATTTTCCCTAAAATGGATTTGCATGCTTTTTGGAACTTCACAAAAGTTGCAGCATGGATTTGCATATATTTTGGTTAGCGTGGATGTTTCTATTTTTATTTTTAAAGTTAGAAAAAACACTGAAAATCTACTAATGCCATTTATTTCCCAATTTTCTTGTACGCTTGTCTTTAACATAGTAACCAAAATAATTTTAAAGGTTATCGGGCAAAATTTAGTCAAACAAACAAAGCTGAACATGAAGGCCTAAATAAACACAAATCCTACTTTAGCGTATATTAAAACTGTATGGTTACTTTAAATTCTTTGGAATTGCAGAATCAATGGTAATCAACAAGTAGCCATCTAGTAAGAATTGTTAGTGGAACATAACCCTATGACAAAGCCTCTTTGCACCTTTTACCTACTAAGTGGTAAATACACATAGAGGCCTGTGGCAAAAGTGTAGGCAGCTAATGTTAAAGTGCAGCATGCAGCTATATGTATCCAGAAGGCATCCAAATGCCTGTGATTTATCAGCCGCTGTCCTTAAAATCTCACAGCCTATTTTGATTCCCAGTACCTTGCTGTAACTGTCAGTCACGGGAGCTCATAGTTATCCTTGATTTACAACTTGTCTAGCAGAGAAGTGGTAAAATGCAAGGTTTTGATCTCAGGGCAGTAGGACGTCACCAGAAGCACCGCCATTTTGGAGAAAGTTCCCGCCACGTTATGTCCGTGGAAATGAGAACAAAGATAGATGATTGAAGATAGCAGATTAAAGATAAGAGAGAGGAAAGGAGAGAAGGGAGGCAATAGAAGGTAGGAGAAGATGCAGGAGTGACCGGCAGAAGCAGTCGGCAGAAGCGGTCGGCAGAAGCGGTCGTGGAAGTGGTTGGCAGAAAAGGTAAGGAAACATTCAGAGAGTGTGAGAGAGTGAATGAGGGTGTGAGTGAGCGAGATTGAATGTGGGCACCGGGCAACCAAATTCGGCCCTGAATTGAAAATGCCCCCAAATTTCCGGCCGAACTGAATGGACAGGGAACAAAAACAAACTATTTGAGCATGTCTAGTATTTGGAGATAAGTGAGGAAGTGTAAGTATATGATCAGGATTTTAAATTGACAGAGTTGCAGTAGTCAAGACAGGAGATAAGGAGAACATGAAGTCACATCTTGTGTTAGCATGCGGCAAATGCAGGCAAAGGTTTTAAGAGGCAGGTGGCAGTTTTTTTGTGTTGTGTACCAAAGTTGGAAACATAAGCATCATGAAGAAAATGAATTGGTTGGGGCAACTTCCAAAGAAAAGTTGGAGTTATAGAGAGGTGGTAAGGTGCAAGAATTCAAAAGAAGCAGGGTGTCTTAGAGCAGGGTTCCGGCAATAGGTTCTGTAGAACAGGCAGATGGCAATGGGGTCTGTGGAACAGGCAGACAGCAACAGGGTCGATGGAACAGGCAGATGGCAACGGGATATGTGTAATAGGCAGACTGGGGAACAATAGCACAGTACTAAAGAGAATTCCAAAAAGGAAATCAAAGTCCATGCAAAAAGGTCAGAGTCCAGATAAGCAGAACGAACGCAGTACAAAGAGAAAACAGGGGTCATTGTCTGAGTCCACTCAAGGGGTCAAAATCAGGGAATCCGATATGGTATAGCAACAAGCAAGCAAGACCAGGGACACTACAGTTCTACAATTATCTAGCAAGAAAGCTAGGAACATGCCCGGGTTGATTGCTGGAACAGCTAACAGGTGAGTCAGGAACAGGCAGGCATCTTAAAGGCGAGGGAGAGACTCCAGCAATCCAAAACCAACTTGGTGGCATAGAGGTTAGATGCAATACCTATCCATACAAAGTATGCATCTGACATATGTGAACAAGGCAAGGTTTGTTTCTAATACAACACATGTAGTTATCAAACTATTCAATATTACACTAACAAAACGCATTCATTTGTATTATCATATTATTTTATTTCACAATACTAGCATTAAATCTACAAAGCCTCCTTTCGAATAAAAATTGCATTTTTTGACTAAACTATAAAAATAACTGGAAAAAAGACGATATGCTAAATTTTTTTACCTGTTCTAACAAAGTATATGACTTTATGTCTTAAATCTGTCAAATATTTTTTCCCACAGTAACCTTAACAGGAAACTGATATATAGCATCATTGAGTAGTTGTTATTGCCCTTTGTACGGGAACTCATTCCTATTTTCTAAATAAATAGTGAAATACAGTCTGTCATTTTCTAAACAAGTGGTAACTTCTAAAGCACAAAAAATACTTAACATGTTTTGTACTATTTTACAACCTTTATAACAACAAGCTGAGTGTGATTAAAAAATCAAATAAAAAAAAGGAGAAAGAGAATTTTACTCAATTTCAAGCATGCCTGTCTCCTAGTTAAGACATTTTACTCTTAGGTGTTCTATGCTATTTATGATATTCTTCCAAGCTACACATGTCAAGATCTGTTAACCTTTCCTGATAAGTTTTATCCTTCAATCCATTAACCAGTTTAGTAGCCTTCCTCTGAACTATTTCCAAAGTATCTATATTCCAAGTGAGGTCTCACCATTGCTCTATGCAACTGCATAAGTACTTACCTCTTTCTACTGCTAATATCTTTCCCTATACAACAAGCATTTTGCTTGCATTTTCTACTGCTCTATTGTATTGCCTACCTACCTTTAAGTCCCTTTCCTCAGACATTGAGGTTAGGACTGTATCAAATATTCTATACTTTGCCCTTGGGTTTTTGTGCCCTTGATGCAATACTTTACATCTATCCACATTAAATGTCAGTTGCCACAGCTTTGACCATTTTTCCAGTTTACCTAAACCATTTGCCATTTGGCTTATCCCTCCAGGAACATCAACCCTGTTGCAAATCTTTGTGTCATCAGCAAAAAAGACATACCTTACCATCAAGACCTTCTACAATATCACTAATAAAAATATTAAAGAGGATGGATCCAAGTACAGGACCTTGGGGTACCCCACTTTTACCAGGACCTTGCTCTGAATATACCACATTGACTACAACCCATTGTTTTCTGTCGGCCACTGTCTAATCCATTCAACAATATTGGGATGTTACATAAACTATAACACAGATCACCAAAAGTTCTGGGATCTGAAATTCTATTTTATCTAATAGTACTGAAAATTGTAAAAAAAAACAACAACATATTTTATTTGCATATACTATATGTGGAATAAGATTGTGCTGAATTTTCACAAATGTAGACTTGATTTTGGATGTCACTGTAGAAGGATATTTTGATTCCAGTGATCATTAATCAGCGTAGTTTAATATAAGAAGAAAACTGCCAGGTTAACACAAAACGATGATAAAACATTTTTCACATATATAAGTGAAAGAAGAAAACTTAACCAGGAATAATTTAACTAAAGACAAATGAAGGGAATATATAAATGAGGATAAATGTCTTGCTGACTGCTTAAATAAATACTTCTGTTCTGTTGTTACAGAGGAAGATGAAGATGAGGAACCTTTGTTAGAAATAGCCTGACACATAAAACAGTTGTGCTTACAGAGGATCAACTCTCCAAAGTAAAAACAGACAAATACATGGGACCCGATTGGATACACCCAAAGTTGTTAAAAGAGTTTTGAAGTGTCCTAGAAAAACTGTTGGTGGACTTTTTTAACCAGTTCCAGAAGACTTGAAGTTGGCAACTGTAGAACCACTTCACAAAAAAGGTTGCAGGGAAGAACAGTAAGAAGACTAGAAGACCAGTAAGTCTTATGTCAGTAGTTGGCATAATAAAAGAAAATTATACTAAAGGATATAAAAGAAATATCTGAAAGTAAATAGTTTGCCTGATCAGAAACAGCACAGGTTTACTACAAGGAGATCCTGTCAAACTAACTTAAGGAAGAAGCTGTTGATGTAGTGTATCTAGATTTCAGTAAGGCATTCAGCACTGTACACATAGAAACATATAAATAACTTGCTTTGGGTTTAGATATGAAAATAGTTAAATTGATAAAGCAATGGTTGAGTGAATGGAGGCAAAAGGTTGTAGTTAATGATGTATATTCAGAGGAAAGACTTGTTAGTAGTGGGGTACCTCAGTGACTAGTAATGGTACCAGTACTTTTCAATATTTTTATTAGTGATATTACAGAATATTTTTTTGCAGGTGATACAAAGGTCTGTAACAGGGTAGACAAGTCAAATGACTTAAGTAAATTATGAGAATGGTCAAGAGTGTGGCAGCTGCAGTTTAATGTTGATAAAGGTAAAATAATGCAATTGGAACGTAAAAATTCCAATCATGTCATGTAACTTAACATACTAATGAATTAGATGATTGATAAGAACTGATCAAGTCATGTAATTTAATATACTAATGAATTAGATGATTAGATAAGAATGGACATTTTCTACACCTTGAAAGCTTTTAGACATTTGTATTGCCTTAAATTCAGGATAGACTCTAAACTATTCAAAGGATGCTTTAATAACTTTTATTTTATTGAGCATTTTTCCATTACAAGGTGGGTTGTTTGATGAATAATAGCATAAATAAAAGATACGTATTTAAAAACTGCAAGATTTTGTTACGCCAGTGTAAATTAAGATATCAAAATAAAATAGTCCATGAAAGGATTATTGTAGTACAACCTCACTAAAATAAAAACAACAACAATTTAACATAAATTGAACAACACATATGCATACATAAAAGGTCTGATGCTGTATGCCAGGTGGGCCCCAAAACATTAACCATCCACATCAACGGTAACACGGTATCCGCATTGCTAAAAAATACCTTTCACTTTTATTCATTTTCTGGCAATTATTACTTTTACAGACAGATGGAGGACCCCAAAAACCTATGATGCTTTAATTTGATGTGATGAGGTAAGACCCCTAGAGGTGCCAGGTATAATGTCTACACATACATACTTGGAAACAAGTGAAAAAACTTCAGTCTACAAGAGCAGGAGCCACCTTCTGAAATGTGGAACTGGAGCTCCACCAGATATGGGACATGTCACATCCCCTCCAGCACATATTGGATAGTTGTGAATACAAAGTGTGTAGTCAAGCCGGTGTCCAATACCACCTAAATGTTCTGTCAAAAAAAAAATATTGAGGGTGAGAAAGTTCTAGAAAGGAGTTATAACAAACAGAAATGGATATATGTAAATATTGGGCATGTTTACAAAACTCCACAATTGGGTGTAAGGTGTAAAGCTCAGATTAACATGGTTACATGTGATGACACACATTGGTGCAATTGTAAATAAAAAAGGTCCTTTTTTCAGTGTTCCATGTGCAGCAGATCCCCAGATTATGTATATCTCTGGATCTCCAGCACCTAAAGGTGTCAAAGAGAAGGATACATTGTAAACTTTATTTTTGCTGTTTGTTCAGTCAGTGCTCTATTCGCATGTTATACTCTTGTTATGGTCTGAAATAATACAATAAACAATTTAAGATGGCGGGATACATCTTAATTCTGTGGTAAATGTAAATAATATAGATTTGCTCACATAACATTCTTTGATTTATTGAATCATGAGAAACAATATATAACAATCATATTTTGTTTCACCTGTTTCAAGTTGTTGAAGAGTAACTACAGTACTTTATAAATATTGTAAGAGGTGCACCTGTGTTCAAAGTCTCTCAAATACATTACACTAATGGAAGAAGATTCAGATGTAGAATGCATCTGCATTGGTATTATCAGTATTTGGCTGCGTATTTGGAACAGCACACAGACAGACAAGCTTTATAGTTACTTGTAATAATATGGAACCACCTGCGCTTTGAAATGAAAACTGATGGGTAAAAGCACTTCCATACACTAACCTCATAGAGTAACAGCAGGGAATTCAATGACTTATTTGTGCTGATTCTTAACGTGGCATTGGATGCAGTGCAAATTGTGTTAATATTTATAAAGGATTAGCAAATCTCTTAATCTGATTGTATCATAATTGATTTCAGTGAACAAGCCTTGACTTCATTCACAATAAAAAGTAGCTTGATAGCATGTATATACCAAATGAAAATTACATATTATTAATATTATTTTGCCAAATATCTTCTTAGGGAAACTATATATTGACATTTTAAAGGTTGATACATTGTGCTATACAATTTAATAGAATGAATAGAATATGCATATAATACATGTGGTGATGTCATAAGTGAGGGAGGAATATATGTGGAGACATAGTCCCTTCATAGATGTATTTTAAATTCAGGGGATTAATTAGAACAATGGGCGGTCTCTAAACCCATTGAAAACAATGCATTTTGAGCCCGTACATGTACGAGCTTTGTCATTAAGGGATTAAGTCTACAAATATAGTTTCTATAGTAAATATACCATTATCGATTACCATATCAATAGTGGTATATTTACTATAGAAACCATATTTTTGGTACTTTTTCTTTGTTAATTATCTAAAAAAGGACAAACAACAAAAATAGATCTCGTTATGGCCAATCTGCATAAAGCAAAACTAAAGTTTTATAAGTGGCTTAATTGCCCTCAATTATTCTTAAAATTTCAAAACTTTCTGATAAATCCCTCATAAATAATCTAAATATGACTAATAATAAGTCAACTGAAACAAATGTCTGGAAGAATAAGTGATTAACAAGAAATCACAATATGAAAAATATTTTCACATGTCTAGCTTTTTAGCAAATAGCTATAAAAGTGTCAACTAGTATAGACTTTTTGGATTTATTTGTATTTATACAGTATGTATCTCTACAGTATATATATATATATATATATATTTTTTTTTTTATTTTTTATTTTTTTTTAAGACTCTATCTTCAAAACTAGGACATTTTTTAAGACCATGGATGTTAATAGTTACATCTATTATGAGGCCACTACACCCCCGGCTTAAATATGGCCCAAAAAAGCCAATTCATTAGGATTAGGAGAAACTGCACAGACAAAACACAATACAATATACAAGCAGAAAAGATTAAAAATATATATTTTATTAAAAAAAATATATATATATAATGCAGCAGAGATAGATCAAGCAATGAAGGAGGTGGCACCGGAAAGAACAAAAATATATTGCATACCCCAAAAGATATTGTAAGGATTTACAGACAAACATAAATATTCCTTTAATTTTAAACTACAATGGAGCTAGTGAGAGAAAAAAAACGCAACACATTGGCATCTCATGAGAAGGATTGGGACTTAATCAATATTTTAGAAGGATGTCCAAAAATCATATTTAGAGGGGCACCCAAAATCAAACTAAATTAGTGAGAAGTAATCTAAAGAAGTACATAATGACAAAAACATTTTTTACCAGGTATCACTGTGTTTTTTACCTGTGGCCTTTGTCTACCGTGTAGAACTGTTAATAAGATGGAGAAAGAAAATAGAATTTCTGTCAAAAGTCACAAATAAGAAATACAACATAAAACAACATATCACATGCTTTGTTGCTTTGTTGCCCCTGCAGGCTACATTATGTGTGACGTTCCACTAGGTCCATGGACACTAGGATTGAAGAACAAATATGTAGTATTAGAAAAGGTTATAACAAACATAGCATTTATGCACATTTCTCTGTATGTCTCTATAGTGATCCAAAATATCTTCTTTAAAATACATAGGAATTATGCAGGTTAAATAATCCTAGAGGGGAAAGGAGTGATTAAACAAGTTGAACGTCAGGAGATCCAATGGATATTTAATTTAAAGACTCATCCCAAACTGATTAAATAATAATTTTTAATTATATATTTTTTTAGATATAAAAATGGAATTAAGATTGATTTATATATATTATTTGAAGTAAGTACTCAATGTATACATTTATAGACACATTTACTCACATTGAGAAAATGTCCATATATAATATTAAAATGTCTTTTAGAGGTATTGGTCAGATGTATATCTAGATACGTGTCTGCACAAAGATTTACAATATACTTCTTATAAAGGAGTTTTCCATCCATTAAAAAAAAGTTTCTATGCATTGTGTGTGTTTTGGAGCATTCCTCTAGAACTTTATATTGAATATCAAAATGGCAGTGCTTCCAGTGACGTGACTTGCTACATCCTCCAATTGGGTAGGAGGACTTCACCGAACGCATCGCAATGTTGTCTGCTGAGATGCGGACAAAGATAGAAGATAAAGTTAAAAAAACGAACATGAAAGAGAGAAGATAGAAGAAGTGGCTGGCAGAAGGGGAAGTGTCGCGTCTGCTATACTTGAGGCACTCACCACAGAAGATATTCTGCCCGGAGAACCACCGAAGAGAGAGGTGCCCTCAACAGTGATAATCCAGGACTTAGATGATCCCAACAGTGAGGAGGCCTCTGTGAAGGCAGAATGTAGGTATGCACTGAGTACTTTGCAAGATAAAACAGCAATATGCTGTATACCAGTGGATCAGAACAGAAGGGGTTAATTCCAGAAGAATTTTCAGGGCAGCCAGGTCGGTAACGAAGCAGGTAGTCAGACAAGCCAGGTTCAAAACACGAGGAACACAGGAATCCCCGGCAGAGGTACAGAATCGTAAGGCAAAGAGTAGTCAGGAAATGCAAGGGTCAAAAACACAAAAAAATTTGCAGCAATTCACAGCAACACAAGAATAGACCACTACAGGGTGCCTGAGAGTAGCACAGGCTGGCTTTTAAATCTGGCGCCACTCTCAAGCCCCACCTCCAACTGACATCATGGCCACGCCTTCAGCTGACCATCAATTCCCCGGGACCTGTCTCGCCGCACAGCTGCGCCCCCAGAGGAGTGACGGACGACAGGAGGGGAGGTAAGTGTAACTCCCTGGGAACTCCTGATAGGATTGCTCGTGGAGGAGTTCCCCAAACAGCCACTCCTTCTCCCGTAGCGGGAACAACCGGCGCCTCGTGTATCCGTGCACCGCGAGCGGGGGAACGCCCGCAGCCCACGGAACATGGGGTTATAGGATCGGGTCTCCGCGAGCTGCGGACGGACCCTTGTCCGCCAGCGTCGGAACCCGCGGCAGAGACATCGGATCTCCGTGAGCTGCGGACGGACCTCCGTCCGCCAGCGACGGGATCCGCGGCGATGACAGAAAGTGGTGGACAGAAGCAGAAGAAGTCGGCAGAGAGGGTAAGAAAATTTTTAGAAAGCCTGAGAGAAATTGGATGGGAATGAGAGTGTGAGAGAGTGAGAGTGTGAGGGAGTGAATATTAGTGAACAACAAATCAAAGTCCCCCCCCGGTTTTTGTCCAAACCAAATGGACAGGGAACGTAAAATGGCCCATGTGCACATGTCTATTGTCACTACTGCAGACTAGAGCCTGCGCGGGACCGCTTTGTTAATCCCGCTCCTGTCCGCTCCCGCTGATTTTTTACCCGCTCCTGCAATGTGGGTGTTCCACTCCCGCCCGCTCCCGCCACATTTGTGGCCAATCTCGCCCGCTGCCACCACATTTGCGGCCAATTACACCCCCTCCTTACCTGAACTGCAGAGTTCCCGCACAGTCCCGCAATGCTGCCTTCTTGCTGCTCCCTCACAGTGTCTCTTCTCTTGCTCTGCCCAGGAACAAGGCGGAGTCACGGGAAGTGACATCACATCACGTGACTCCGTTTTGTTCCTGGGCAGAGCAAGAGAGGAGACACTGTAAGGGAGCAGCTAGAAGGCAGCCTTGCAGGACTGCGCGGGATTACCGGGACCCGCAGGTACAGTGCCGGACCACCCTCTCCCGCCCGCAGCATCAGCAAGACCGCCTGCGCTCGCGAGTTTTTTGGTGGGTCCCGTGGGACCCGCCTCCCAATGCAGTCCTCTACTGCAGACCACCGGATAGTGGTAAGAGATAGTATTCTTTGCTCCTCCTACATACATCATTATTAGTTATCAATTTAGTCATATTTACTTCCTTAAAAATTATCTTATCCTATCGACTTTGTCTTGTCTGTTTTTTACTTTTTAGTAAGCTATGAATATTATCAGTGAATTGGGCTACGATAAGAGAGCTAACACACATACAATGGCTAAAATACAGTTGCCTGGAAACATTATTCTATGTAAAAACTAGAACTGTTTTTAGAGAGAGCAGCAACATATTTTGAAAATTAATATTTAATAGACTTGTGCAAATGGACTAAAAACATTACAGAAAAAAAAATTGTTTTGTTTTTGGGCCACTCGTTTTCGGACAACAAAGTTTGTTTCCTGCCCTTTCTGTTTAGGTGAAATTCAGGAGGTTTTTTTACATTCAGAAATTAAATTTGTTGTCACTCACCCTCATTCCTTCTCTCATGCTCTTTCACACTCTCATTCACTCTCTGAGAATGTCTCCCTACCTTCTCTTTAGTAAGAAGTTATTGAGTGTGAGAGAGAGAACATGAGAGAGAGTGAGAGTATGAGAGAGCATAAGTAAGAGTGAGTGAGAGCGAAATAAATAAATACAATTCTGAGCTCCTTGCTTCGTTTGTTCCATTGGGAGTCCCTCCTAATTTGCGGCGATTCCTACCAATTGGTGAAATTGGCACATTTTCTTAATAATGACAATAATAATAATAATATTTAATCAGATCCTAGCAATAACAAAATATTGATGGGACTTCCCCCTCAATAAACAAAAAACAGTGCGTTCATTTAGAGACTCAGAAAATGGCATTTAGGCTTTATACAATGTCAAGCAAAGGGGGCAACAGGCCTAGGCACCCTACCCCATTGCAAATTAAACCTACTGGAAGGATAATCAATTAAACATTAATAGAGATGTACATATTTGAAAAAATAAACAATTTGTTTAAATATTGTTTACAGGGTGCATAATTAAATTTTTTGGTAAAGCTAATATGGTGCACATGCTTATGTCTTTAAAAGAGAAGGTTTTGTTCCTTTAAATGTTAATTGTACTCTTTTCAAAAGGATACATTGTAAACTTAATTTTTAACATGTAACCTTCAATGCTTCTAATCAGCACCTTTACCGTAGTCTCCTCAAGACCAAGATAGGTGGCTGAAGGTCCCCCAGCCTCTTGAACCCCCTACAGTAAGATACGCAACATATGCACTAGCACAGACATACTTTCACACAAACACACAAACTTACACATATACACTCATGCTAACACACACTTACGCATTCACACTAACACATATTCACATATACAGAAATCTGCTAATACACACTAACACATACCCACTTACACAGAGAAATACACACTCACACAAACATACACTTACACAATAACACTCACTTTATCACTCATATCATCACAGCCTTGCCTTCAGCTGAGCCTTTTTGCTAGCTGCTGTCACACCATTATTGTGGGGTCAATTAACATAATGATCTCATTGCATACGTGGGGCAGGCCAAAGAGTTGCCTTGTTTAAAGTATTTTGGAACAGCCCACTCCCGAGAGAGAGGGAGTATGTAGTGCAATACACACCAGGTCGTATGGGATCAATTATTTGAAATTACATGGGATTGCAACCTCTCATTTTTCAATACCCTCCAGGTCTCTTTAATTAACGTCACCCCACTGCACAGGATGGTGGAAGTAAGGGGCAGTCATTCTAGGGACTTTTTATTTATTAACGTAATTGTAGTGGGGAGTGAGGCCGTAATCACATGGTGAATCTTGTGAGTTGGAAAACAATCCCAGCTCACATTTTTTAAACTTGCATTCCAGCATGTGAGTGTATGTATGTTGCATGTAGTGTATGTGTAAGTGTGTGTTAGCATGAGTATATAAGTGTGTGTGTTTGAGGGAGTGTTTGCTAGTATTAATGTGTATGTGTTAAGTGTGTTAGCATAGTTTTGTATGTAAGTTTGTGTAGCATAATTGAGTCAGTGTGTATCATGATTGTGTACATTGTGTGTTAATATGTGTTTCAAGGTGTATGTTGGTTACCAAGAAGGGTCAAGGGGCCGACAGGGCCATTTGGCTTTACCTGCCCCCAGGCCAGATGAGCTCCCCTGATGTTAAACAAAACAGTTTCTGTCAGATAGAAAACCACATCTATGGCCACACATAGAAACATAAAACATGAGGTCAGATAAGAAACATTCAGACCATCTTGGTGCAGACTTCCAAATAGTTTTCCGGAAACAGCTTGACAAAAGATGGCAACCCTACTTAGATCACATCTCTTACATATATTTATAGGTAGAGATATTGTTTTTTGTTGGGTTTTTTTTCAGTTTTTTTTTTCTTTTTCTACTACCTTACTGTTGCTAAGTGTTATTGCTCCAATTGTTTAATTCGAGATTAGTGCTTCAAGGTAGTATAATAAAGACCTTGTAGTTCACAAAAAAAATAAAAATTGAAACATACGTGAGTAGGAGTTTGATTTTATCAGGATACTCCTCATTACCTAGCAACTAAAATAATTATTTCTCCCGGTCAGCGTTAGCTGATACCTCTTGTACATTATGACGAGCAAAGGAAACAAACTAAATGAGAAAAAATATATCTTATGTAAATATGTATTGAATTTGACAAACTTTCATCATGCTTAACCAACTAAAGACTACAAAAGGTTTAATGATACTGTCAATGTTTAAGGGGAATTATCACTTTTATAGTTCCTAGAATAACATAATAAATTTATATGTCAATCAGTTTGATATTTAGCTTAAAAATTTAATTAATGGAAGACAGGGTCTCTAAGATTAGCTATTAAAAGGACGCTATTAATAGGGCCTTGTGACTCTTCAATTTTGGAACAATTCAAACTGTGAATCAAATCAGGGAGGACATCTTCAAATCAAATCGAATTAGACTGATGTCGTAATACCAAATGGAAACAGTAATATATTGAGTAGCTGCCTGCTGGATGCAAGTGACTATGTACTGCAAAAGTCTAGGCACCTCATGTAAGAGCATAGCATGGGGTCCATATATCATGCAGACAGTCTCACACATGTGATTTATCAGTCATCTCTTATTATTTTATGCGCTAGTCCATTTGTAGCAGAAGAAGTGACATTTTAGTCCCAGTAGTTTGAAGATTAACCCCTTAATGACAAAGCCCGTACATGTACGGGCTCAAAATGCATTGTTTTCAATGGGATTAGGGACCGCCCATAGTCCTTAAGGGGTTAAACAACATTAGTTTAGTTTTGAATAGTGGACTGGTATACACACACGTATGTCTGGTAAAATTGGAAATGCTATATGCGTGGAGATATGCCCCACTAAATTTAACAAGTGAACAAAATAAAGACAATGAAGTATTAGATTAGTTGTTAAATATGTTTTATCTGTATCGAAACTGTGCTTTCTATGCTTGATAAATCACTAATTGCTGCTACAGAGTTGGAAAGAGAAGCTACTAAACCAGCTAGTGGACATGTGCCACAGCGCCCTTGGGGTGTTAAAGTAGTAGACATAAACCACTATGTACTCTTGAGTAATCTCTTCAAGTTTGTGCTGGTCCCTGTAGATGAAATTCATCTGTTCTAATTGAAATAATTAAACTTTTTCATTATCAAATTCTTGAGACGTTCTGGAGGGATTACTTAAAATTTACTGCATGCACCTGCGATAGTTAATACGAAGCATAATAATATTGGATTTTGTTGCATATGGTATTATACTATTGACTACAATTTTAATAGTCCATATTTCTTTTGGCCAAAGGGGTTTGATACACAAGTATAAATTAAAAAGTTTGATTAACAAAAAAGTAATGAAATTGCTTATGGTAAGTGTTTAAATATGTAAAAGACTGGAAGACTTCCTGGATTTTAGATAGAGCTAGCAATGAATGAGGTCAATAGAGACGTTAAAGACCAAAATATAATCAAATTGTATATGCTTATTGTTTTTCAAATCCTCACTCTGAGTGTTCGGTTTTTGTTGTTTCAAGGTTGGCAAGAATCATACATTAACGTTTAACCATTGCTTACGGCCACCCCTCAGGATCTACATTCACAGAAGCATATCCCATCACCCTGCTCTAGAATGATGTATGAGGTACGATACCCTATTGATGCTAAATACAGACCTCAGTAGTCTAAATGAGCCAGTTACAATGCCCATTAAATCAATAGGATCATCTGTCCACCCATTTTATGGTAGATGGGTTACTACCAGCTCCCAGAACTTCTTCTGCCTGTGACCAGTATGCACCACATATGGTATGTAGCATTTACATTTTGACTTCGTCAAACCCGTCAAACTCGTCAAACCAAACAACAAATCAATATGGCAGCGGATATACGTACACGAAAATGAAGACGCACAACATGAAGAATCTTGGTTAATGCCAGACGAGCCCCCTGCCGGCGACCAATAGAGTCACTATTACGGACTTTTAAATCCTGGCACCAGAGTCGGGTTTTCTGCTTAGTGATTCCCCGCCCTGATGAAACCGTGGTGCATCTTAGGAAAACGAGCGTCGGGTTAGAGTGCTAGAGATCTATTTTTCTCACACTATTAGCTTTTTCTCCCTTTTAGATTCCCTTATTAACCCCTGCTATTCTACAGAAGACTTAAGACTAAAGGCTAGAAAACTGAAAGAAAATGAAGAGAAAAATGAATACAAAGAAAGTATTGGAATATTCGCCCAAAACGAACGGGTAGAAATCCGTAGGTTAAAGGGCCGTGCAAGTGACCAATAGGCTCACTCGCACGGCCCCTTAACCCCTTAAGGTGCAACAAGTGCACCAGGAGCCTAAAAGTCTGTACGAGCGACCAACAGAGTCGCTCGTACAGACTTTTAAAACCCCAATGCTGCAACTTACCCAGCAGAACCCACTGGTCTCCCTGTTCTATCAGTTAAATGTCCGTACGAACAACCAATAAAGTCGCTTGTACGGACATTTAACTGATAGAACAGGGAGACCAGTGGGATCTGCAGGGTAAGTTTTAAAAGTCTGTACGAGCGACTCTGTTGGTCACTCGTACAGACTTTTAGGCTCCTGGTGCACTTGTTGCACCTTAAGGGGTTAAGGGGCCGTGCGAGTGAGCCTATTGGTCACTTGCACGGCCCTTTAACCTACGGATTTCCGCTCCCGTTATCTAACGCAGCATCGAAGGGGTTAACGGGAGCGGAAATCCATAGGTTCGCTGTCAGGGGTTACAAAGGCCGTGCGAGTGAGCCTATTGGTCACCTGCAGGGTCTTCCTCTGGCATCAACCAATTGGTTGATGCCAGAGGAGGTCCCTGTAGGCGACCAATAGGCTCATTCGCACTGCCATGTTACTCGTGACGGCGAACCTGCGGATTTCCACTTCCGTGAACTGCCGCAATGCCAAGGTAAGTTAGAAGGGGGGGGAGAGTGGTAAACGAAGACGATCACAAAGATCTTCGTGGTGTGTGTCTTCGTCTTCGCCTACGTTTTACCGCCGCTGTCTTCTCTTCAGCGTGTCTTCGGAACGAACACGAAAACGCACTCTTCCTGTTCGTTTTCATGTTCGCCCGAAGACGAATACACAAGTCTATTATAAAGCGCCAGCAGATTCTGCAGCGCTGTTACAGTCAGTAGAACAATTTCACATACAAAAACACACACAATAACAAACTGGTGCAAAAGGAGAAAAGGGCCCTGCTCTTGCGAGCTTACAGTCTAGTTGGTGGTTGAGGGGGAAGTGAGACAATAGGAGAGGACTGCTTGGATGGGGATGAGTTGATCTGGTTCCGGTGATGTGTTGAAGCTGCTTTGTGCAGTGGTACTTGGTATGTCATTTCCCTCCAGTTTAACTCCAGTATAACTCTTAACTATCCACTTATGATGAGGCCACAGCAGCTACATTTCCAAGCAAGCTTGTTTCCGGGTGAGGTCTAGGAATATATAGGGCTACCTCTACCTCTACCTCAAGCGGTCAGATTAGGTGATTGCATACAGGAGGCAGATTTTCACACCTTGGCTAACAAATGCAATTAAGCTAGACTAGAGGGCACCAAATGTAACTCTTCAAGAGCAGCAGGGTATGGAGACAGGCAGGATACAGACATGCCGGGTGGAAAACAGGGGTAACAGCAGGAAATGAGGGGTTCAGGTAAAATATGTTATATTCATACCGGGTGGAATACATGGGTAACAGCAGGGGTTGAGGGATTCAAATATAATATGTTATATTCATATTGGTTGGAAAACAAGAGTGACAGCAGGAGATGAGGGGCTCAAATGAAATATGTTATATTCATTCTGGGTGGAAAACAGGGGTACAAGAATGAGATGAGGGGTTCAAATGAAATATGTTATATTCATACCTGTAAGTGAAGGAGAAATGGCAGACATTAGTTATTGACAGAGAAGTAGTTGGATGAAAGCATGAAGACCAGGGATGGATGTCTGGATAAGGCCACAGAAGCTACATTTCCAAGCATATTTATTGCTTTTTTCATAAAATAATTTAGGATATCAATTACACAGATAAGAAAAGTAGAAACAAATGTTATGCATATAATTTTGAGACTTGTAACTATAAAGATTATATCTGCATTATATATTTTAAGTCTATAAAATACTAACATTTAGCTGAAAACATGGCAAATGTCCCATCCATTAACATAGGAAGATGGCAGAAAAACATAACATTAACAAGTCACTGTCTTTTTAAAACTATCTTTATCATTTATTATCACTCTAATAGTGCAAGAACTGTTTAACAGTGCCTTACAACTTTTCTCCAAACATCACATACAAAACATATCAAAATTTTAGTCTCATTCAAATGATATTAATAACTAAATATTTATAGATATTATATTTTATGTCAAAGGAAAGCAAAACAAATACTTGATCAATTTTACAATGTCTAGATTAAACCAATTATTTTATTATTTCCACTGATAAACTCCAAAATGTTTACAAATACACATAGGAAAGAAAAGTAAAACGAAATGGCAGACAAGTTGTACTACAACAAAAGTGTTAAAAGCAAGTTGATCCCAAGGAGTAAAATTCGATTAAGGTACACAACAATATCCCACTGGAGTGATATAAGCAGTGCATTAGTCTATTGAACATTAAGCTGTTTTATGTCCCAGTTTATGAATTATCCTCGTTACAAGGCTGCTCTGAAATTGCACCTTTCAAAGTCAGTATTGATTTTTCCTTGCTAAAGGACAGATGGCACTACTAATTTTAACATACTCGATATTTCAGGTGATCTTAACATAATCAAACACCTCTGTCTAGACATTCTTTTGATTTTGGGTTTATGTTTTTTTTGCACAAGACACATTTAGAGTTTCAAGTTATCTGTAGTGGATTGTAGTTTATGTTCCATAAAGATCTAATTCCATTTCAGTTGTTAAGTTTATTTTCTTGCAGGTGACTTGCTTGATGATTTAACTTAATGATCAAGCAAGTCACCTGATCAAGCAAGTCACTTAATGATCAAGCAAGTCACTCATAGTACAAATGGAAAAGCCCATGTTCATTCAACACGTGTGACAATACACCATTCACATAATATTCAATTTATGTTGCTGGTTGGAGAGAGAAAATATACAGCCTCTTCAGAGTCTAGACTCATTCATGTGTTTTCAGAGTCCACAGTGGCCAAGCAGGCTAAGACAAGTAAGTATGTAGTAGAGCACTGAAGTAAACTCCAAAGCCTTAACCAAGTGGGTTTATGACACTAAATTAGAATTCTGGATTTTTGAACAGTACTGTAAGTCCCATGAAGTATCTAATACATTTCAACAATGTGTGTTGAAACATGTGAGATACATTAACCAATCTGCTACAAGTTAGGATAGTGCTACAGAAGTAAACGTAGAGTAAAGATGGGGGATGCTGAACATGGTTACCAATATAACTCTAGGTTTACAAACTACAGAAAATTTGGTGGTACAGAAACACTGTAAATGTAAAAAGAAAGTATACTTGGCACATATAGGGCTAAATGTTTTGTTGATATTTGTTTCTCTTTTTTATATTGTTATGACTCATGGAATTATTGTTTAATTCATGTATAATAAGGCAATTTTCAAGTAACTTATGGTATGGATTCAATGGCTATTCATACACTGCTTTTAGACTTCTGCACATGGGCCAAAAATGATTTGGATTCATTTTTCTTTTCATTTATGGTCCATTCACTTTCGGTCAATTAATTTATTTTCCTGTCCATTCGGTTCAGACAAAATTGAGGTTTGTTTAAAGATATTTGTTATAACTCACTCTCATTCGGTTTCACACTTTTTCTCACTTTCGCACTCTCACACTCTGGCTTAGTCGCTTTCACTCTCTCTCAAACTTTCTCCCTCCTTGTTTTTCATTAGTATAAAATGGCAAATTTTGTTAAAATTTGTATGAATCCTTCAACATCACAGAAGCTCCTAAAATGACTTACATAATTTGTAAGCCAGTAAACTGACACTTTACAAACTCACCTTGGTCTCATCGTTCTATTTTTTGGTTTATGTTCCCTTTCTAATAGATGTATATTAACTGTAAATTACCAGATTTTGCTAATTCATGATGTAAAGTCATGATTTATAAGGACACGGAGGCGAACATTATACATTACTCTTTTCTTTAACTTAACAGCAGCAAATAACATAAAGAGTTAATATAAATCAGAAAAAAAATAATAAGCCTACAACATTCCCTTCCCCTCCATATAAAGTAGTCTGTAATCCAAAGCTCCTACTGTTTTCTTTGTCTGTAAAATTCCTCCAAACAGAAAACAACTCCAAAACATTTTAACAACCGGCAAAGCCACCAAAGCAACTGGAGGAGCAGAAACGGGTAAGGAACCAACTCTCAACTAGTCAACCAGCATCCTCAAACTGCAACAGAGAAGAAACAAATACATGGTAATACAGATACGTAATCCGCATGTGTAGATAAGCATCATCAAAACGCATGCATACTCCAACTATACTTAGGTAATCTCCTAAACAGGGTAGGGTACATGAAACCGGTATATACGTCGGAAAAGTATATGTTGGGTGGGAATAATGTTCGCCTCCATGTCTTTATAAATCATGACTTTACATCATGAATTAGCAAAATCTGGTAATTTATAAAGACATAGAGTCTCACATTATGCATGTTCAAAGCTGTGCTATAACCTTCTCTGAGAAATGAAATACAGGTTTAAAATAACAATTACGGAATGTGGATTCCCTTGACCATTCTGCGGCTTTAAGGATATCCTCTAATCGACAGCCTACCTTAGTCGCCATAGAAGCCATAGCACCCCTTACAGAATGAGTGAGGTTGCAGAGTGGCAAGGAAAAGTTTGGGTTGGTCTTGCCTTCTAAAAGGCTCTGTTCTACTCTCATATTCTTTTAAGCATTCAACTGGGCATAAATTGGTTGATGAGGGAAAACTTGCATAAAAGACTGATCTTGAGGCCGTTTTAGTACACCTGACAATATCAAACTGAACCCCCTCAGGGGTAAACGATCGTCTGGTAATATCCAGTGCTCGGACATCCGAAACCCTTTTACAGGAGATAAGACAGAACAGGGTAACAAGTTTTGCAGATAGTTGATACAATGACAACTCTGAGTTAGGAGGCCAAACATTAAACATATGTAAGATTAAATTAATGTCCCATACCTTCGAGTATTTAGGTTGAGGAGGACGGGCCATACGAACGCCTTTCAGGAGACGACATACAGTGGAATGTTTACCTGCTGGAATTCTATCAAAACCATTATGACCTGCTGAGATAACTGATCTATACAAGTTGACTGTGCGATATGGTAAACCTTGTTCGAAAGATTTGCGCAAAAAGAATAGAGCTCACAGGTGCTTCCCCAAGCACCAATGACTCCATGCACCCCAGGCAAGTCCATAGGCTTGTCTAGTCCCTGGAGCCCAAGCCCCTGCCAAGAGTTGTGAAGTTGTGCTTGAAACGCCTGCGAGGCACCAGGGTCCCCTGATACCAGCCAAGCCATCAATTGTAGTTGGCCTTGAGGGAGAAGGGGATGTGAAACACCCTCCGGGTTCACCAGGAGAGTCAGGAATGTAGGAAAGAGTCAAGGAACATCTATCGACATCTCTAAAATCTCTAAGATTCTTTCTAGTTTATACAATATATATATATATATATATATAAATAATCATAAAAATATACATACATTCTATGGGTCATTCTATTAAGTATTTAAAAAGTAACTATTTTCATTACATTCCCCTTTAACAGGCACCCAAAGCATTACATTTAACCTTTGGTGCAACATTTATTGTTTAAAATCTACACACATTATTGATTATCCAAGAATTGGATAGAAAGGGAATGAATATTTTGCTTTTTAATGAATATATTACATGTATGCTTTTTTTCACAAATATAAAATGATGTTCTCCTTAGACTCTTGGGATTTGTAACTACCGTTGTGTTATCTTTTACAGCTTTGGCAGAGGACAAGTGATAACAGCATTTGCCTCAGCATGTCAAGTCTGATAACCTAAGCAGTTTATTAAAGGTCTGACTTAATGAACAAAAGATTGCATGCATGTTATTCTTGATTAACTGCAGGAGAAAGCAATAATAAACTGACTATTTGGTGGTTCATCACTGCATCTAAGAAAGTGACTACTAAACAGGTAATTTATAAACTGGTAATCAGGAGTAAATAAAAAATAGTTTAGATCCTTTATACATTCTTAGGAAATAACCAAGTATGTGGGAAATGGATATCAAGAGTTTAGTACATTTTAGGTTATTTTTTTAAAGTGTTTCTGGCACAAAGTTTAAATGGGTCAGGCTAAAAAGATATTTCTTTTTCTAGGGTTATAGCCTGCCGACTTTGTCTGAGGAGGACATGGAACCAGGAGTCATTGGAGTGGCTGAAGTCAGTAAAGCCCCTCACTCAGATGGGTTCCTTAATTCTTACTAGGTTGTGCCTCTATTCTGTGGACTCTTTTGGCTACCTCCATGGTAGTGATCCCATTGCATGGTAGGGTTTTGCGACAATTAGCTTTAATTGCTACCAGACTGAATCCCCTTCCTATATTAAAAAAATAAAGAACTGAACACCAGAGATAAGGAAGGAGATTGAGACACAGAGGAAAGGCAGGGCACAGACAGACACTGGCAGACAGTCTGAATACCTCCCATATTAGAAAAGAACAATAATTGATCCTCCAGAGTAAGGAAGGAGCTTGAGGCACAAGGGCAGGTCAGGGTACAGAGCAGACACTGGCAGACAGACACATCCAGCCACAAGATTAACTCTTCTCTTTCACATTAAAAAAAAGGATAATAATTGATCCTAAAAGGACAGACACATGGTGATGTATAGGATTGTACAAGACCAAATGTCCCCAATATAAGAAAAAAAAGAAGTTATTCCTTGGAGTAAAGAAGGAGATTGAGCCA
Source organism: Sceloporus occidentalis (assembly GCA_023333645.1). NCBI lineage: Eukaryota > Metazoa > Chordata > Lepidosauria > Squamata > Phrynosomatidae > Sceloporus > Sceloporus occidentalis. Next base: position 7,063,311 of record JALMGF010000036.1, on the reverse strand, counting down.
CAGCAGCAATAGAGAGTGGAGAGGTCACAAGGCGGGCACACACAAACAGACCAAGCTACTTGGTGTAGAACTGAATTTCCCCAGTATTCAAAAAATGTAAATAATTAATTCCTCAGAGTAAGGAAGGAAAGAGATTAAGTGATAGCAGCAACATGGGCAACAGGGCAGGGCATAGGGCAACCACAGGCAGACCGATACATCCAGCTAGTAGGTGCAGCACTGAATTTCCCTAATATATAAAAAAAATTAATTCCTTAAAGCAGAGGCGTATCTACTGAAAATAGCGCCTATGGCAAGCACTGAAATTGCGCCCCTGTCCAAATAAAAACCCATTTACTAGCCCCTGCTGCCTATATATATATATATATATATATATATATATATATATATATATATATATATATATATATTAGTCCCTGCTGCCGATAGCGGGTATAGATCAACACGCAAACCCAGATCAATTGAAATTCACTTGTGATCTCAGCACTGAAGGTATATATCAAATAAACAGAATCAGACATACAAGTCCTGTATTTGCAGGTATACAATAATAATATATGAAACATAGCATCGCAGGTATAGATCAACTGAATAAGACATATTAACCCTGTATTTGCAGGTACACATAAATAATGTATGGAAACATAGCATAGCAGATATGGATCTACAGCATAACACAAAAACCCAGCTTTGCAGGTAAAAATCAATTGGAATTCACATAAAAACACGGCATTAAAGGTATATTTAAAACCCCCTAAATTACAGGCATAGATCACAGGTTGCACACCGCAAAGCCAGCCCTGGCGTCCACACTGCCCACATAGAACCTGGCCAGCACCCAGATTACACACATAAGATTTGCCATCTTTGTCCCCAAATAGCCCACCACAAGTCAACTTTGTCCCCACACAGTCCGGCCAGTGCCATCTTTGTCCCATATACACCCTGCCTGTGCCATCTCGGTCCCCAAGGCTCAAACCTCCTGCTAGTGCCATCTTTGCCCTTCCACAATTATACATCTATGATACACAAACACTTTTACAGTCACTCACTAATTCACACTTTAATTCAGAGAACTCATCCACACATTAACTCATGCTCTCCCTCATTCACTCAATGCATCCACACATTAACTCATGCTCGCCCTCATTCAGACAACTCATCCACACATTAACTCATGCTCTCTCTCATTCACTCAATGCATCCACACATTAATGCACACTCTTTACTTATATCTACCCCCCTCCCTCATCACTTTTTAACCCCCTCCCTCATCACTTTTTAACCCACCCCCTCCCTCACCACTTTTTAACCCCCTCCCTCCCTCCCTTACCACTTTTTACCCCCCTCCCTCCCTTACCACTTTTTACCCCCCTCCCTTACCACTTTTTACCCCCCTCCCTCCCTTACCACTTTTTACCCCCTCCCTCCATTACCACTTTTTACCCCCCTCCCTCCCTTACCACTTTTTAACCCCCCTCCCTCCCTTACCACTTTTTAACCCCCCTCCCTCCCTCACCACTTTTTAACCCCCCTCCCTCCCTCCCTTATCACTTTTTAACCCCCTCCCTCCCTCACCCACCACTTTTTAACCCCCCTCCCTCCCTCACCACTTTTTAACCCCCCTCCCTTATCACTTTTTAACCCCCTCCCTCCCTCCCTCACCCACCACTTTTTAACTCCCTCCCTCCCTGACCCACCACTTTTTAACCCCCCTCCCTCCCTTACCACTTTTTAACCCCCCTCCCTCCCTCCCTTACCACTTTTTAACCCCCCTCCCTCCCTTACCACTTTTTAACCCCCCTCCCTCCCTTACCACTTTTTAACCCCCTCCCTCCCTCACCACTTTTTAACCCCCTCCCTCCCTCCCTCCCCACTTTTTAACCCCTCCCTCCCTCCCTCACCACTTTTTAACCCCCCTCCCTCCCTCCCTCCCTCACCACTTTTTAACCCCCCTCCCTCACTCACCACTTTTTAACCCCCCTCCCTCCCTCCCTCACCACTTTTTAACCTCCCTCCCTCCCTCACCCCCTCACCCACCACTTTTTAACCCCCCTCCCTTATCACTTTTTAACCCCCCTTCCCCCCTCCCTTATCACTTTTTAACCCCCCCTCACCTTGAAGTCCAGCGACGGGAGCACGATGTTGCTGTCTTCCTGCACCGCTCGCTGGTGCCCGCTGCTTCACTGCTGAGCGCCGTAATATGACGTCATATTTCGGCGCCCAGCAGTGAAGCAGCGGGCACCAGCGAGCGGCTTTTAAACACTGATGCGGAGGAGATAGAGGGGCGCCTAGCAACCGCTCGGCGCCCCTCTATCTCCTCCGCATCAGTGTTTAAAAGCCGCTCGCTGGTGCCGGCATTTCATGCAGAGCGCCGCAATATGCCGGCATATTGCGGCGCTCTGCATGAAATGCCGGCACCGGGATGGGGGTAGAGGGCTCGTGGAGGAGAATGAGGGGCGCCGAGCGGTTGCTAGGCGCCCCTCTCTCTCCTCCGCATCAAAAAAAAAATAAAAAATGCCATGGCTGCCATACCCTATATACGCCTCTGCCTTAAAGTAACGAAGGAAATTGAGCCAAGGCAGCAACAGAAACAAGGCACAGAGTAGCCACAGGCAGATAGACTTTTCCTCATTTTTTCTCATACAAGAGAGGGCTTAACCCCTTCGAGACAAAGGCTGATTTTACTTTTTGTACCCTTTGTGACAATGGCCTTTTTAACATTTCTGCGCTGCTTGTGTTTAGCTGTAATTTTCTTCTTTCCCGTTTACTGAACCCACACACATTAGATATTGTTTTTTCAGGACAAGAAGGGCTTTCTTTAGATGACATTGTTTTGATTGTATCATATTATTTACTATTAAAAAAATTATAAAATATGGTGAAAAATTTAGAAAAAAATGACTGTTTCTAACTTTTAGTTGAAAAATCTTTTACTCATCTATAAAAGGTAATGAAAAAACCTGCTAAATAGATTCTACTATTTGTCCTGAGTTTAGAAATACCCAATGTTTTTATGTTTTTTTGCTTTTTTCTACCCATTATGGGGCAATAAGTACAGGTAGCGTTTTGCTATTTCAAAGCCATTTTTTCCAAATCTGGTAATTCTTCCCCCCATGTGCCATTTCGGGTATCTTTGAACCCGGCCAATGCAATTTACCCCATCAAGTCATATATTTTTGAAAACTAGACAGCCCAGGGTATTCCAAATGCTAGTATTTTAACTCTTTCCATGCACCATATCTACCACCAGTCTTTGTCAAACTTTATGGTAGTCATTTTTTTGCATTTGTTTTGTCATACACATTTTACTTCAGGTATGAATTAAAATGTTCTAGTTTATGTCACTATCACAAAACACCCCAATATGTGTTCAGCAACATCTCCTGAGCGCAGCGATACCCCACATGAATGATTTTGCCTGGCTGTTTGGGGGCAAAAGGGCCACATTTGGGGCATGCGCATTTTTCAATGTTGAACTTTGGCATTTGGGGATCCACTGCCCATGCCCTATTTGGTACATCTTTGAGCCGGGCCATTTCAGTGTGCCCAATAAACCCATATATTTTTGAAAACTAGACACCCCAGGGTATTTCAAATGCTAGTATTTTAACTCTTTCCATGCACCATATCTACCACCAGTCTTTGTCAAACTTTGTGGTAGTCATTTTTTTGCATTTGGTTTTCCACACACATTTTAATTCAGGTATGAATTAAAATGTTCTCGTATATGTCACTATCACAAAACACCCCAATATGTGTTCAGCAACATCTCCTGAGTACAGCGATACCTCACATGAATGATTTTGCCTGGCTGTTTTGGGGCAAAAGGGCCACATTTGGGGCATGCGCTTTTTTCAATGTTGAACTTTGGCATTTGGGATCCACTGCCCATGCCCTATTTGGTACATCTTTGAGCCAGGCCATTTCAGTGTGCCCAACAAAACCATATATTTTTCAAAACTAGACACCACAGGGTATTTTAAATGCTGGTATTTTAACTCTTTGCATGCACATATTTTACCACCAGCATTTTTTCAAAGTTTGCAGTAATATTTTTGTGTGTGTATTTTTCCCACACACACCTACTTTATGTATGAATTTACAGCTCCTGGTATATGCCGCTGTCACACGACACCCCATAATGTGTTCAGCAACATCTCCTGAGTGCAGTGATACCCCACATGCATGGGTGTGTCATTTTTTGGGGGAACTAAAAGGCCACATTTGGTACGTGTGCATTTTTCTAATTGGAAATTAGATGTGTGGCCATCCTTCCCCCCGTGTTAATTGGGACGTTGTTGAACCTGGCCCATTCAATTTACCCCATCAAATCATACATTTTTTAAAAGTAGACACCCCACGGGCATTTAATATGCCAGTATTTTAACTCTTTCCATGCGAGAATTGTTTTAAGCTAATATGCTAATTTTAGGACTTGCTCACAAAAATATATTTTTTATATATATATATTTTTTTTTATTATTATTATTTTTTTTTTTAAATTTAACATTTTTTTTCAACTTGGAGGTTCCCCTGATAGTGACATCAGTGGGAAATGATTTTTACATTTTACTGTTTTTTTACTATTTTTTTCTAATTATTATTAATTTTATTTTATTTTTTAATTTATTTTTACTAATCAAACTGTGATTAGAAAGCTGGGCTCCATTGACTTGCATGGTGAATGCAGTACCTGTATTCAACCTGCAAGTGGAGCCAAAGTTCTCTAGATGGTCTGGACCATCTAGCGAACTTTTAAAATTTGTGGTTCCTGTTACAGGACGGCGGCCATCTTCCTTGATGGCGAAGATTGCCGGCAGCTGCGGCTGTGACTGCTCTCCGGAGCGGTCACAGCCCATCAAAAGGTTAGTGTTTGGTGTCGCTGGATGCCTCCTGATCGAGGCATTCCAGCGACACCATTTAAGTTTAGGAGGCGATCGTCGATCGCCTCCTAAACGCTTTTAAAACGGGCGTCCGCCGCCATACAAAGTATGGCGGATGTTGACGCCCCGTGGAGGGGCCAGAGATGGCCCCTTCGTGCCGATCGCGGCGTTGCTGAATGCCTCGAGGTCGAGGCATTCAGCAACGCTTTTTGGGTGCAGAAAGCGATAGTAGATCGCTTTCTGCACCCGTTTAAAGACGTGCCGGTCCTGGCACGTCAATTGTCGTAAAGCACATGCTTTTCCGTGCCGTGCCAGGACCGGCAATTGTCATTAAGGGGTTAATGAACCCTCATTGCATAGCTAGTCAGTTTACAACAATCATTTTTTTAAAAAGGTCCAGGATGGCATATTTCAACAGCTTTGATGATATTATCATACCGCACCCACTGACAATTGCCCTTTATGTGGGACGGTAAGCTTCACTGGTTTGGAAAGTAAATTCAGTTATACACATTATCTACAGTTTGTACTTTTTTAACATTTGAAAATATTTATCTTCCAAATAAGCAGCTATTTTATCTCCAGACAGAACTAATACACTTTTCTCTCTTTTTTACTTACAAATCTTACCTAAACTAATCAACAACAATTGCTCCCATTGTTTGTGCATAAGGTAGATTTCTAAGGCATATGTGATGTTTTAAAATGGGTCAGGCTGTCATTGCTTTTGTAATACTGGGTCTGTTCAAATACCACATCCATAGATGCCTAAAGAATAATGTTTTTAATTAGAAAATTACATTGTTGTTTTGCTATTTTCACTCTAAACATAAATGCAAGGAACTGTTGATAGACCAAATGATGATAAAAACACAAAAAAAGTAGTGCAATTATTTGCAAATTACTGTAATTTTTTCTGAAAATGCCGTCTGAAAATAATTTGTTTACCTAAATTAGCAATTTATGTTCAAAAGTAATTTTTCCTTGTGGTGTTTTTGTTTGGTTTGGCCTTTTTTTCTTCTGCCTGTAGATGGAAATCCTACAAAACATTGTACAGTGATGACCGGCGCATGAGTATATGCTACTGATGTCCAACCCAAAAAAGACACATAGACACTGTATTGGAATGTGAAAGCCCACAGCACTTTATTAATGTAGACATACTGTGACACACAAAACTGATAAATAAAGGGAAAAAAACATGACTGGCACACCGTATACTCGGTGAAATGCTAAAATGTAACCCCAACCAGTCCCGAAAATAACCAAATAAATATAACAAAACAAAGAGACATAAATTCCATAAGCTGTACATATCTACTCAACAAGAGGATCGGCAAAGTAAACCTAGAACGGAAATTAATTCTTAAACTTAAAACAACTTAATACACCTGCCAACATTCCACACCCAAACCATAAAATTAGCAAGGGGATCGACTAACTCCAATTTCCCAGGGACCCAGCCCATTAGGGAACAGTTAAACAAAAACACAAATAAAAATTGGGGCTCTCCAATTTTTGCTCCAAATGTTTCTTCATGCTGACCATATCCACCACAGCCTCCAACTTGATAAAGACCTCATTGTGAGGTCAAAACGTTGTTGCTGTCTTCCTTTAATAAATCTGCCTGAGCTAGAACCCTTGAGTGCCTGGAGCCTTTATTTATTTTGATCTACTGGGGAGCTGGCCCTTCCTGGCACAGTTAAGCACCTGAGTTCCTTTGGTGTGTGCAGATTCCTCATTCTGGTGACAGCCTGCATCTTTGACACCTTAAATGAATTCGGCTACCCCACAAAGTCACTGCCTTTTTGATACCAAATCTGAAATTGAGCAGCCAAATATAATTACCAACATCATGTAAATACACCACATTACCGCGGAACAACTTACTGTTATCGAACTCTAAATCAGCGTGTAATACTACAAAACCTCCCGAACGGCAAACAAACCCACAATAAGCAAAAAGCAACGGTCCCATAAACGGGGCAGGTCACTATTTTATGTCCTTCATAAAGCCCCTAATAGGTTGTGAAAAATGTAATTACCTCCCAAATATAATAATAATGATTCTACCGATACCACCCACTTTAAAAATGAACTTAAAACTTCAACATAATGGCAAGAAATAGAATATCCTATGGGAAGCCATTTGTCAACAAAATAACTACCCTCCCAATACCAACCCAGTAAGTGGAAGGAATCAGGATGTAGTGGTAGCAGGAAAGCCATACTTGACTATACTCTCTTACCCACCTTAAAGCAGCTCCAAAAGATGCATAGGTTACTCAACATAAGTCCCTATCGATATCATCATTCACCGACCCCCCTTTGGGATAAGAGAGGTGGTGAATAAGCAAAAATTTCCCAGGCTCTTTTTTGGGTACAACACCTAGTGAGGAGACTCTCAGGTTATAAAGAGGGGGGGGGGGGATTGGGCAGCATCCTGCCCCAAACTGATTTCTTTAAACATTTTTCCCTAAAGCACCCCAGTGAACTCTAAAGAAAACCTCAAATTCTTTTAAGCAGACTGAGGAGAAGCATCCTTAAAAGGGATCCTAAAACCTTTCCTAAAACCTGATTAAAGCCGATGAATCACTCAACCTATACCAAAATCACCGGAGTCCTCCCCTTTTCTATCAGCTCCATGGGAACCAGAGCAGCCTGACCATTAAATTGCCAACAATATCCTTTTTTATTAATGGCCAGTGAAACTTCCACAGCTATGCAGGCACTCCCTGGAAAGGACTGCCCGCAGGCACTCCCTGGAAAGTCCTTGTGGTCCCAGCAAATGAAAAGGCGGAGGGTTTTCCTCTGACAGAATTGCTCATCATGTCTAATCAAAGCCTGGCCCCCATATACAGTGTTAGTCTCTCCAATGCTGTTCATATAACAGAATAAAGATGATCACAATACCGAGTATGGCAAATGCCTGTAACAAATTTGAGAAGTTGTGAGGTATCAGGCAAAAATGCAGCTTCTCCTCTTTTTCCTTCTTACCTTCCTTTTTAGCTGACCAATCTACGTTACGGCGTTCCAGAGGAAGCAGTGAAAAAATGCATTCCCTTACCCCGTGCTTGAGATGCACCACAAGGGGGCCCAGACTTAACCCAGATAAACTCAGGGTGGATGGAAACATTTCTGGAGTCCCTGGTGTGATGTTGAGAGGCTTGACGAATCATCTTATCGTTAGACATTCTAGTCCAATTACAGAGGTGGTCAACAGCCAATTACCTTTTTAAATTATCTTTAAGTATGTCTAAAGCTCAACACTCAAAGTATATTATTTTTTGTTTTGTTATGATACCCTTTTCATTTGAAGAACTGCAATCACCATATTAGTAAAGTGATTTATGAATGCATTCTTTATTGAATCATGAATCCATTTGGTGCTTAACCCCCTCAATCCCAAGGGTTTTTGGTACCTCAACACCCGGGGCAATTTTTCCATTTTTGTGCAAAAATGGCAAAATTGCTCCAGGACTTTGTCGGTTCAGCGATTATTCTGTTTTCCTGTGAATAATGTACCCATCTAAACTATATATTGTTTTTTTGAAAGAGAGATAGAGCTTTCTTTTGATACCGTAGTTAGATGATTGGCTGAACATTTAGAATGAGAAATTTAGTAAAAAACTAGCGAAAATTTTAAAAAAACATATTTTTTTTTTATAAATTTTCCCTCTGAATCCTCACAAAATTAGGTAAAGTGATGAAAAATCCCCTCCAAGTTTATCAATTCAGTTGTCCTGATTTCAGAAATACCTCATTTATATAGATTTTCCATACTTTCCCAGCACTTATAGGGAACATATTATAAGGTGTACATTATTCGTAGGCTTAACGGGTTTGGGGGTGGTGTATACGGGGGCAGGATGGTTATACTAGGTAGATGTGTTAGGGCAATGGGATATAAGGTTTTTTTTCTTTTTTTATTATTATTATCTTTTTTATATTTTTACATTTTTTTATTTCATTTTTTTTATTTTTTTTATATATATATATATATTTTAAAACTATTATTAATGCCAGTGATGTCACAATGACATCACTTAGCTCACTTTATTGTTTTTTAAAATTATTATTTATTGTATTATTTTAGTGATTTTTTTTTTTTTTTAAATCACTAACCGTTTTGTTTTTCAGCATGGGAGGAGGGTGAGACACATGGTTTCTCATTCCCCTCCCTGCAATCTCCCTGCACGGATCACACTGTGATCCCTATGCAAGTCCCCACAAACTTGTATAGAGATCACAGTGTCTGTGCTTCATCGGAGGGACTGGATAGCCCTGCGCATCGCGCAATCAGCATTTAAAAATATAACAGTTTTCCAGCTTTCGTGCCAGAAGCTGTTACATCAGATCGGGCAACAGAAAGCCTGTGATGCCTGATCTCCTGTGCAAGAAGGGCAGGATGTACCGGTATGTCCATAGGGGATTCTTTGGATGCGTTTTTTGGACGTACCGGTACGTCCATAGGGGACTGAAGGGGTTGTTGGGATTCCTCCCCCCCACACTCAAAACACTATAATACACACACCCAGCAAATACTATTTAAAAGCACCTATCTGATGCATAAATATTGGAGATATTGGAGATGGAGTGTTTCTACACCTCTCTTTCTCTTCAAATCCCTCTGTGGAGCCATGTCTTGCACCACAGGGGGCAGCCTCTGCCCCATCCCTTTATTTCGGATAGGGTGTCCGTGGAGGTTCCCTCCTTTGCTAAAGCACCTAGATTATTGAGCTGATACCTGGGAGAAGCAAAGAAAGAAGACAGAAGAAAGAAGAACAAGAAGAAGCTGAGCTGAGCTGCAGCAAAAGTTGACAGGGAAACAGTCTGCGGAGAAGGTGGGGAGACATTAAGAACGCATGAAAGTGTGTGAGGGCAGGAAAGAGTGTGAGAGAACATGAGTTAGTTACAAGCAAATAATCTGAGGTTTGGATGAAAGACAATATTTTTTTCTGAAAAAACTTGTTTCATAATTGAGAAAATATGGCAATTCACATTCTTCTCACAAGATCCAGATTAACCACATCTAATGGAAATGATTCAGGTCACCACCAAAAAATATTGCAACAACCACCAAAAAATATTGCAACAACCACATTTATTTAACGTCTCAAATAGTCTTTTGTTTAAGATCATATGTTTAATGCCTGGCCAAATAGGTTCACATAAGGACAGAAACCTGTTAAAGAATTCTTGAACTTGTTTTATATGACACAATGAATATTCTGTTCACATTGCAGCAGTTTTAGAAGCCATTAACACAAAGCAATGAAAAACATTCATTTATTTTCAGGTATTGCACATTTTTCTGAACTAAACCATGAAACTTATTATTAATGTCAAATACATGACTGCTGCTATTGTGAATGAAAGCTCTTGGGCACACTGCTTTCCAGCTTTTCTTATTGCTTCACAAACGGCTTTGGTATAATGAAACTCTAGAATAAAACATTTAGCAGCAGAGAATATAAAATATTTAAAAATTATACTACATTAAGAAATATATTTAGTTCATTTTGTCATTATTACTACTATACAATTGTAGCATTTGGGGCACTCAAGTAAATTTTTGGTATATTATGTAAATTAAAAAAGAAATACCAGTACCAAGTTATAAAACAGATAACATTTTTAACATGCACAAAAAAATATAGGTATAAAAATATACATGCATATTAGACACGTGCAAATGGGCCAAAAAGATTTGGACACATTTTTCGGTTATTTTTTGGCCCAACGAATTTTGTTTCCTGACCATTTGGTTCGGCCGAAAATTCTGGGACATATTTAATACGGAAACAAAATTTGTTGCCTGGTGCCCATATTCACATTCACTCTCTCAAGAGGATGTCACTGCAAGCGCCATCATAATGCCCTCAGGTGAACATTATTGGTCCAGTATACTATCCAAGCTACCGTCAGCAAACGTTCGTAGTGCCATTTTCTGTATAGCTATGTGAATTTAATTTTCCCATTTTCTTTTTTAAGGCATTTAAGTTTAATATGATTTAAGTAACAGGTCAACAGTTAAGCTTAATATATTTACTAAATGAACATATTAAAAGCTATTAAAAAAAAAATATATATATATATATATATATATATATGTTTCATATGTCAAGGATTTTTAATATTTTATACATTCCATGTCCATTACAGCCAGTGCAGCAATATAATTACAGCTTTGTACTTGCAAGAGAGATCTAATCTTTGCTCTCTTACAAAGTAATAAACGTCAGATGAACATCAAAGAACATTCTACCAGCTTTATATATTAAATAATTTTTTCGTCTTTGAAGTATGTTTAATTGTATATAGCATGAGTTAAATCTGTGAAAGTCTGTTTTTGGGAGGAAAAATATACTTCACCTGATTTCGTTTTGAATATTATGGGGTAAGAATAGATTGTGAGTAATGAAATATCATCTCTAAAGTGATTTTATAAGCAGTTATTTTCATAATAAAAGTTTATTTGGCTTACTACTATATTATTCTAACTATTAGTCACACTGATCACAAGATACACCAGGTCATGATTTTTTTGTATTTGTCTGCTTTATACAGTGTATAAAGTATACAGTGTTTTTTTCATATCTTAAAGAGTTTTTTGGTCACTCTTACCATATGTTCATTAAATCATGATTTCGCTTTCCTATATGTACCTACACATGTTTTTACACACTCCTGTTAGAACAAGTATGGCTTTCTTTTAAAATATTACTTACTTTTTTTTTGCAATTTCGCTTAGGGTTTCTTTCTTTCTTTTACACAGTAGGTTCAACTACTGAACAATAACCCAATGTCTGTTCCCTGATTACTGTCATACCCCACATACATAGTATTCTTTGTTTTAGAGGGCCACATTCCTTACATATTACCTTATCTTGTATTATATTGTATATTTGAATACTACTAGCTTACAGTGCCTTGCGGAGGTTTTCACTCCCCCTTGGCATTTTTTCTATTTTGTTGCATTACCTGGAATTCAAATGGATTTTTGGGGAGTTTTTATAATTTGATTTACGCAACATGCCTACCATTTTGAAGATGTAAAATATTTTTAATTGTGAAACAAACAAGAAATAAGACAAAAAAAAAACAACTACAGCAATCTTTAAGTCATCCCACAGATTCTCAATTTTATTGAGGTCTGGGCTTTGACTAGGCCAATCCAAGACATTTAAATTGTTTCCCTTAAACCACTCGAGTGTTGCTTTAGCAATATCCTTAGAGTCATTGTCCTGCTGGAAGGTTAACCTTCGACCCTGTCTCCAATCTCTGAAAGACTGAAACAATTTTCTCTCAAGAATTTCCTTTTATTTAGCGCCTTCATTCCTACAATCCTGACCAGTTCATCCCCACAGCATGATGCTGCCACCACCATGCTTCACCGTGGTGGTTCTTCAGTTGATGAGAAGCATTGGGTTTACACCAAATCTAGCGTTTGCATGGATCTGACCAGAGCATCTTCTTCTACATGTTTGGGGAGTCTCCTGCATGCCTTTTGGCGAACAGCCAAACTCTTCCGTAAAGCCCAGCTCTGTGAAGCACATGGCATAAAGTGGTCCTATGGACAGATGCTCCAATCTCCGCTCTGGAGCTTTGCAGCTCCCTCAGAGTTATCTTTGGTCTCTTTGTTGCCTCTGATTAATGCCCTCTTTGCCTGGTCTGTGAGTTTTTTGGGTGGCCCTCACTTGGCAGGTTTGTTGTGGTGCCATAGTCTTTCTATTTCTTAATAATGGATTTAATAATGCTCTGTGGGGTGTTCAAAGTTTCAGGTATTTATTTATAATCCAACCCTGATCTGTACTTTTCCACAACTTTGTCCCTGACCTGTTTGGAGAGCTCCTTGGTCTTCATGGGGCTACTTGTTTGGTGGTGCCCCTTGCTCAGAGGTGTTGCAGACTCTGGGGCCTTTCAGAACAGGTGTACATATATACTGAGATTATGTGACTGATCATGTGACACTTAAATTGCACACAGGTTAACTTTATTTAACTAATTATGTGACTTCTGAAGGTAATTGGTTGCACCAGATCTTATTTAGGGCTTTATAGCAAAGGAGGTGAATACATATGCACCCACTACTTTTCAGTTTTTTAATTTTTAGAATTTTTTTAAAGTGATTTTCTTAATTTCACTTAAAAATTTTTTGACTATTTTTGTATTACGAAATCCAAATAAAAATCAATTTTAATTCCAGGCCGTAATGGAAATGCCTAGAGGTGAATACTTTTCCAAAGCACTTTAAGTGCTTTGGGGGTAAGGAAGGTTTTTTAAAATAATTTTTACATAGTGGTAGGGCTATTAATATCCCCCCTTATTTTCATTCTTTTTTGTTGCACTATACTCAATGCTATATGGATAGAGATATGTTTTGGGGATCTCTCCTATATCATACAGATTACAGTGATGTCACAGTCATATCACTGATCTCCTGGCTGAGCAGGAGCATGTATGCACACGCTTATGCAGTACTGGCACCCTGTGCTAGGAAGCTGTATTATAATTATTTGTTCACTTGAATGGGTCCCCTAGGCTTCAGTTGGTGATCATGTACTGTACGTAGCACTTTGGTACGAACAGCAGGAGGGACAAAAAGAAGAGCATCTTTGTACAGAAGGCCATGTCTTTTGGTAAGAAAAGGATATTGGGATAGATAGGAATCCACTTGAGAGTGTGTCTGCAGGGTTTTTCTTAGTGAATTATGGGTTATCAAGAAATGACCAGGTTGGATAATTGTATCTGTCTTAGGGTCTGTAGGTGGTCTATGTAATAGGGTTAAGGCATCAGCCTTTCCATTGCGTGAAACTGATCTATATGTTATATGTAATGTAAATCGAGTGAAAAACAGAGCCCATCTGGCTTGTCTGGGACATAGACGACGAGCCCCTTGCAGATACTCCAAGTTCTTGTGATCAGTAAAAACAGTAACCGGATGATTAGCCCATTCGAGAAGATGACGCCATTTCTCTAGTGCCATTTTTATGGCCAATAGTTCTCTGTCCCCCACGCTGTAATTAATCTCTGCTGGGGAGAAACGTCTGGAGAAGAAAGATACAGGATGAAGCGTCTCTCCATCACCTTGTCGTTGGGACAGGATAGCACCTGCTGCAGTCTCTGAGGCATCTACTTCCACAAAAAATGGTTTCTTTGGGTCAGGTAAGGCAAGAATAGGAGCCATAGTGAAACGTTGCTTTAATTCATAAAAAGCTTGTTGTGCTTGAGGGGACCAAACAAACGGTACATGTTTCTTGGTTAACTGAGTGATGGGAGCAATGAGCCTGGAGAAGCCTTTAGTGAATTTCCTATAGAAGTTCGAGAAACCCACAAATTTCTGTACAGCTTCACTGGAGGTAGGAACGGGCCAGTCCGGGATGGCAGACACCTTATTAGGATCCATCTTGATGCTCCCTGGAGTTAACACGAATCCCCAAAACTCCACAGAGGTGGTTTCAAAAATGCACTTTTCTAATTTAGCATAGAGTCCATGTTGTTGGAGACGGGAAAGGACATGTTTCACATGTTCACGATGAATGGTGAGAGACAGTGAGTAGACCAGGATGTCATCGAGATAAACCACAACAAAAGAGTCCAACATATCCATGGACACATCATTGAGGAAGTGTTGTAAAGTGGCAGGGGCGTTGCAGAGCCCGAACGGCATGACTTGGTATTCAAAGTGGCCATACCGTGATCAGAAAGCCGTTTTCCATTCGTGTCCTTCTTTTACCCATACCAAATTATATGCACCCCGTAGGTCTAGTTTAGTGTAAATTTGTGCATCTCTAAGTTTGTCCATTAATTCCGAAATTAAAGGTAGAGGGTACTTGTTTTTGATAGTGACCTTGTTGAGTTCTCTGTAATCCACACATGGACGAAGCCCTCCGTCCTTCTTCCCAACGAAAAATATGGGAGCACCAGCAGGAGAAATGGATGGTCTGATAAATTCATTTCTTAAATTCTCTTCAATGTAAGTCTTTAGTGTCTTTAATTCAGGTTCGGAGAGGGGGTATATGCGTCCAAATGGTATGGGGGCCCCAGGAAGTAGGTCGATAGGACAGTCATACGGATGGTGTGGGGGTAGTTTATTAGCCTCTTGTTTGTCAAAGACTTTACTGAATTAATGGTGGGGTTGTGAATTTTCAGCCAAGGAAGTCCAAGGATCAAAGTAAATAAAGGAGATTGTACCAAATTGAAACTAAGCGTCTCTTTATGTTTCTCTCCGATGCATACGGTAATAGGTATTGTCTCCGTGGTAACAGGTCACGAATTGATGTTGCTGCCATCGACGAGAAGTATCGTCAGGGGTTGCCTCTTGGGTCATGTGGGTATGTTCAATTTTTTGGCTAAGTTGCAGTCCATAAAGCAGTCACTGGCCCCAGAGTCGCATTTTGTGGAATCTTGTTATGCATCCACTGTAGGGAGACAAGGAGAGATAAATGAGGGGCCACCCCACCCAGGAGTAACAGATATTGTATGGGATTTGGCTTACCTTTGCTGCTAACTCAGGACAGAGACAAACTAGATGACCAGATACACCGCAATATAGACAGAGGTTCATCCGTCTTCTTCTGGCCTTTTCGGCTTCGGTAAGAGGTCCACGGGTCGCTCCCAATTGCATGGGTTCCTCTGTAGTGGTAACCGGTGTAGAGGAAACAAGTATGGGAGGGTGTGGTGTAGAAACTGAACGAAGAGGAAGGTTGGTAGATTGTTCCATACGTCTCTCCCAGAGTCTCCGATCTATCTGGGTTACCAGTACAATCAGATCATCCAAAGAGTCAGGAATTCCGGTACGAGCCAACTCATCCTTTAGTGGATCGGAAAGGCCCAAGCAAAATTGATCACGCAAGGCAGGTTTGTTCCATTCTGTTTCTACCGCTACCCTCCAGAAGTCTGATACATAGTCCTCCACGGGGCGACGCCCTTGTCGTAGTGTTCTTATCGTGGCTTCTGCAGTGACCCTTTTATGGGGGTCATCGTACAGGGCACCCATAGAATGACAAAAGGTCATCCAGGAGTCCAGGATTGTTGGTATGTAACAGGTGATGCGCCCAAGATAGAGGAGCGCCAGTGAGCAGTGATATGGCAGTATGGACCTTAACATAGTATGTGTCATATGTCCTGGGTTTCAATGTAAATAATAGTTCGCAGGTAAGTAATAAATGATCGGTACAAGGCTCGAAAAACAAGCAGGTAGTTTGACATGGGGTTCAGGACTAGCAGCAGCATCGAAACCAGGAGGTCCCACATTCGTAACTGGAGGTGGTTGATTTAGTCCTGGAGGTTGCACTGGGGTCGGTTGTAGTCCCTGGAACTGGGCTTGTAAGGTAGCTTGGTTTTCTTGTATACCTTGTACCGTATGGGATAGCGTAGTAAGCTGCTGTGTAAGTGCCGTGATAGCATCGACCATCCCTGCCAGCTCCATCTGACTCCAGTGTATTGTCAGGATTGGGCTGGGAGCATAAGAGCAGAGGATAGTCCAAAGCGTTGTCAGTAAACAAGCAATAGGTCAAGGGCAGGCGTCGATCTGAATAAACGGTAGTCCAGGCAAGGGTCAGGTAACAGGCAAACGGGGTAGTCCAATAGGGAAGCCAAAGGTCAGGTAACGAAGAATCCAATAGAGTGTCTGTAGCAGAGCGAGCAGAGGAGAACAGGAAGCTGAAGTCCACGGACATACAGGAACCAATGTTCTGGAACACTGGAGTAAAGTGTTCACAATTGGAGGGGTTTTTATGGTGCTGCAGGTATCTACTCCTCCCCTGTGCTGAACAAGCTCCTTACTGGATTGGTTGCCAGGCAGGGTTAAAATTCCTAGCACCTGGTTCATTAGTGTTGTATGTGGCCTTCATTGGTGGATGCTTAATGGGGATTAAAGGTGTTACCACCCTGCTACAGGTGTACTGCATTGTGTTGATGCTTGGGCAACACCTGGAAGTTTGCTGAAACTTTGGCCTACTCCGCGATTGCGGAGCTTTTTGATGGCATGCTGTAACAGAGGACGGCATGGGAGAGCAGGTAAGGGTGAGAGGGGTATGACAGAGACTATCCTTCTACCCATGTCACAGCCAGGAGGCTCTATGGTCCCTGGGATTTCTGACTACTCATAAGACCTTACAAAACAAATGCCCGCAAACCTCAAGAACTGTAGCAATGTTGTAAAGAAGAATGGGTCAAAAATCCTCCACAACGATGTGAGATACTGATGAAGTCATACAGAAAAGGATTACTCAAGTTATTGCTTCTATGAGCTATTGAATCATAAGGGCTAGTTTTTCACACATGGGTTCTCCATTTTGGCTTTATTTTTGTTGAAGAAATCGTGACAAAATGTCACCCGGTGTTATTCATCGGAGGTTGTATTTACTTAATTTTTAGACCTGCTAAGGGACAGATGACTGTTATAATGTCCTGATATGTAAAATTATTGATTTCAAAGAGGATGTACTTTCTTTTTCACAAGACTTTTTTTATCTTATTGTGTAAGTTACAGTTACAGGATGATAAACAACATTGTCGGTGTCAATTCTACATATCATTCTAATGATGCTATGCCCCACCTATGTTCCACCTTATCCTACCTGTGTCCCACACCTTGGGCAGGGCTAGTTTTTCATCCCCCGCAACATTTCTGTGGATGCCCATGACTGTGCATGTAAGTACACTATATGGACAAAAGTATTGGGACACTTGACCATTACAACAACTTTTATGATATTGCATTCTAAATACACCAATTAGACATTAATATGTAGTTGGTCCCCCCTTTTTTTTGCCAGTAGAACATTTGTGAGATCAAGCACTAATGTGGAATAAGAAGGCATGGCTCGCAATCTGCATTTCAGTTCAGTTCATCTCAAAGGTGTTCAATGGGGTTGAGGTCATGGCCCTGTGCAGGCCAGTCTAGTTCTTCCACACCAAACTTATCCAACCAAGTCATGCTGGAATAAAAAAGGACCTTCCCCAAACTGTTCCCACAAAGTTAAAAGAATAGCATTGTCCAAAATGTCTTGGTATGTCCCCTTTAACATCCCAAGACATTTTGGACAATGCTATGCTGTTACTGTGTGTATGTTAGTATGTTAATATGTACGTTAATATATGTGTAAAAGTATGTTATTATGTTAGTATATGTGTGTATGTTAGTGTCTGTATGTGTATGTTAGTGTGTGTACGTCTCTTTTTAGAAATCTTAATTCATTGGAATTGAATTGGATTAAATGTTATGGATTCAGAGCAGGAATGCTTATATTTATTCTTATATTGCTGTAAAGCCATGATAATAGTTCCACCACATTCATACCAACTAATCTTAGTTGGGCATGAAAAATGATTAAAAAACAATCTTGGTTTAAGGGAATTACTCATTCAGTTTTCCCCACCAAGTTAGTTAATTGCATCCATCCACTGTTTGCTGCTAAATTAATTACAGGTAAAAATAATTAGCACTAAATAGATAATAAACAAAGAAAGAAATGAAAATTGTATTTGCGCTGTTAATAATTTGCTGTTACGAGAAAGCACTAAATAATTTAGTTTAATTGACATAAATTAAATGGTATTCATAGCTGTGCTTTGAAAAAAAATATAATTGTGTCATATATCTTTATATAGAGTTTCACCTTCTTGCTGGAAAAATCACTTTGCTGTACCTAATACAAATGCTAATGAGTCTAATGCACAAATTTCGAGAGTGTTTAGTAAACAGTATGTTAATCACAATTCATCTGATATAACAGTTGGTAGATGTCTTTATGTATCAGAATGTGAAGCTCAATCTTCTTAGGTGCCCTACATTCCAAAGTAAATTTTACTTAAAGATACATTTATAGATGTGGTTACAGATTTAGATACCCAATAACCCCTAACCCAGTTGGACTAGTGATTTTAACTTCATGGTGGATTTCCATTAAGGTGCTTCTTTCCTTTAATTGAACCTCATTGGTTCTGGATGCATTAGAAAAAAGAATAGGGAGGTAGAAGGAGTGCAGACCAAGAAAGTAATCAGTTATGCCCTTGAATTCAGTTTAAATAAATTAGTGCAGGGCTTTTCTTAACATGTTTGATATACTAGGGTATTACAAGTCACAAAATGCTATACTTCAGAGGCTGGTTAGACACAGACCTTGATACTGTAATTGGGCTGGTTACAAGAGCGCTTAAATACAACACAGTAATAGTGTAATAAATAAAACAAGTGAAAATACAAAGAAACAATAAAGATTAAAGAGAACTTGTGTGTTAGATATAATAACACCCCTAGGGTGGAAGGAATAAGGAGGTTCCAGTGTTTCCCTCAAGTATAGGTCACTACACCGTCCAACACTCATGAATGGGACATTTCTAGAAAATATGAAGAAAGAGGGGACAAAACAAGTAGAGTTTCTGGGAAAATACACTTAAAGACCTCTTCTTTTAATACAAATATTTTCAAATAAAAAGCACAAACCAGAGGTAGTTTAATAAATATATATATATATTTTTTTTTATGTTGTGTACACTTGCTACAAGACCGTCTGGCAATGTTAGGTTACAATGCAGAAATTAACTATTTTGCTACCCTTAGATTGACACCTTATGCAATATACAAACACAAAGTATTCAATAATGTATAAAGTTTTGTTTTATAAAGTTTAGTTTATGCATGTTTGTAGAGATCTAATACTACTTTTGTACAATAAAGCTCAACTAACATGTATTCATTTGTTCATCTCTGTCTACATATTAGTTACATATTCCTAAGTATGTCATTCAAATCCACCTGAAGTTATTAGTTCCTGTTAGGGGGTTTAGCATTTATGAACCATACTTTCTTATTTGAATTATTTGATAACTGATAACCATAAATTATGTAAAGACTAGCATTTTTCAGTGCAAACATCCTAGATGGGTAGAATCTATAGGACACAGCATGTTCTGAATCTCTTATACAATTTCAGTTTTGTATTAGAACTAACAGATCAATTCCAGCTGTTTATGGTGATGGATATCTTTATATAATTAAATCTGCCCCCCTGCAGAGGGAATAACTTGAATGGATGCAGGAGCTGCTGCTAATGTGTTTCTTAATCCTGAACAGTGTATCTTTGCGCACTTAGGTGGTCTAAGTATGAAGAAGAGCAAGTACCAAAGAAATAGAATTAGAAGTGTCTTTAGGGTGAAACTGTAAGGAGGGATATGGCTACAGGTTATTTTTTATGAACTATGAAACAACCAGATATATATTTCCTCTTTGCATAGCTTGCACTCCAAAATAAAGGACACAATTCACAATGTGATGACACTTGCCAACATAGATCTGCTAAATTGAAACTCTATTGTTAAGGATTAACGAACAGAGAAGCATTTATACAGTTAATAATTTCATTGTGTATCTTAATGTGTTTACATGTTCCTGAAAAATTAAGTTAAAAACAACAGTTACATTTCTTTAAATCAAAACCACTGGAGTATAATGTCATATCAAATTTAGAGCTAAGCTAGCAGGGAGTGGTGTTGTCAATTAAATTTTCTGTCTACTTCTTGACCATAAAACTCTTCCAAATACTATGCCCACCCAGGAATCCAGCCACTTATTTGCTGTATGATGCCACAACCCCGGCAGGCAGGTTTATTCTGCTATCTTCTAACTCTATTAACTAAAGAGTCACCTCCATTAATTAATTCAGTATTGACTACAATTATAAAACCAAAGCAATCTTAAACGCATCACACAATTTACTGAACTGTGAGTACATGCAGGTAGGCTAAAAATGTCAAACATGCACAAATTGAACAAAATTTCAGTTTTTAGGACACAATTGTAAAAAACAGGCAATAGTGACTTACAAACATGTTATAATATGTCCCACTGCTTAGCTATGTTGTTGGGAACAGATCCTTCTGCTCTTCTATTGTGCTCTTATGCCTCTCTTTGCTGCTTAGATAAGTATGAGTGTATCATAGTTTTCTACAGCTTTAAACAGCACAATTCCCTTTACTGGGTCTCAAAGATGCACAGGGCTTGTGTAGTCAGGATATAAGGGTCCTAATTATACACTCTTGCTGCTGGATTCAGGAATGCTCACAGTAATACCCTTATGAATTAACAGCTTTAAGCTGCCATCTTTTCAGCTGTATTTGAAAGTGCCAAATGTGATTTTGTCATAGGTTGTCAAATTAATCAAAGGAACAATAGTCAGACTTTTAAGTATTATTAATAATAATAATAAAAAAGTAATAATAATAATATGGTATTATTATTATTATTAATAACATATTTGTTATCAAGGAGATAGTATTTATTTGTTGTCAACAAAACCTCCTAGTAAGCATTTTAAGGAAATTATTTAACCATTCAGAAAACATCTGAAGGCAAGAAATATAAATATACATTTATTTTACAAATCAAATATTCAGTCGTATCATTTGTGTTTATTCATGTTGCTCTCAAAGGTGATTTATCACACTGTTACACCAGAGGTCCGCACCAATTTAAAGTGGAGCTTTGCAATGTTGACACTAAATCTATGGAAATAAATCACTTCAGAAAGCCCATTATTTCTTAATTACGAGATGTATTAGTGTCTAGGTTTTGAAATTCTCTTGCGAGTTCATGGAACATTTGGTTAGGGGGAACGTTTTCACTTAACCTTCCTTCTGCGCCACATGTCAAAAACATCTTTATCTACTAAACATTAGAGTATAAATATACATTAGAAACAATGTTTTGTTTTGATACATCTATGCCAATGACTTTTGGCTCTGTTTACAGCTTTCTTTAATTAATTCAAAGCATAGCTACCGGCGATCTATTTTACCTATGCTATATGTTAAATGTATAGATTATTTTCCTAAAAAGTTATAGGTAAAATACTAGCAGGAAGCTGGCTGCGTTGAAATGAAGTTTGTCCCATAAAAATTGTTTGGGATGTCATGTCCTGTTTGCATGCTGACTATGGTAGTGTAATATAACCATTTCTCCAGCAGCTCCTTGCCATTCTGTTGATATTGATGATTAAATTACAAAGATCAAGATGATGACTCAGGAGCAGACACAAACATTGATCCTCTCTTAATTAAATACTGACAGTTTGTATAGAATCTGTAAATACATGGAACACCACTATGCATTCTCTTTCAAGTTCATCCAAGTTCTTGTCCATTCCTGGAGCTTTTCCAAGTAGAAAAATATTGTTAGCTTTCAATGCCAAATTATTTTGACAATGAACATGTGTATTTGTGTAATTCCAATTTTGGCTGGAAAACATTTCCTAACCTTGTTATAATTTGGAGGTTTACACGATGACACAATTTACAAATCCTTAAATTGTATACCTCATAAGAAATTTGAAAGTTTTTATTTTTGCATACAGAAATAAAACAACCACAATTATATGTATTATATTGCCTATTTCACATCTTTGTACAAACTATGAATCTCTGATAATGAGGAGGGACTCAACGAAACAAACAAAAACTAATGTCACACCTACTGAAGGTTTCATTTCTTAGTTTGCCTACTATAGATGAGTCATCTATCCCTCTCAGACATTTTCTGGGAGGGTTGACAGTAGTTACAAGATTACTTTTTCTGAGATCAGGCAGGCTTAAACAAACTATGATTAGCATTTTGGCAGCATTCCCAGAAAATGTGGTCAAGGTCTAAAGTGCAATAAATCTTATAGGTGATGCTTAGTCAGTATTAGCAAGCAAACTGCCCAGGAAACAATCTAGGACAAGGTGAAAAAAATGTATACTGAAACAAAATCCTATCTCAGATCATTCTAAAACTAAACTTATTAATAATAGCTTCAAAAATATAAACCAAAACACCAATATATAATAGAGAGGTGCAAAGATGAGGAAAGGAAAACTAAAAATCTGAAAGGTTATGTGGACCTCAAGTTACTTCTGCTAGTAAGCTGTTTTACAAATCCTCCACCGCCTCAGTAAAGTAAATCTTCCCTACATAAAGTAAGACTATTACATAGTAAAATATACAAAATGTACAAACTGTGGACCTCAAACTGCTGGAAAGCTGTTCCACATATTCATCACCCAACTATTAAAGTAAATACCTTACATTAAGTAAGACTTTATTACATTAATTAAGTTTCTTCTTCTGCCTGTTCTACATATCCCCCTCAGTAAAGTAAATCTTCCTTACATTAAGTAAAATTGTATTACTTTAAAGATAAGTGCAAATCTCAGAGCAAATTCTCTGAAAAATACCCGTCGTCTTATAATCGGGGTCGTTTTATAATCAGACCTCAAATAGGTCTGACTATGAGATGACTAAGATCCAGATCCCCCGCAGCTGCAGGGGACCTGGATCCTCCTGTCTCCCCCCGCCCCACTTACCGGTGCTTCTGAGTACCCGGTGTGTAGCCAGGGCAGTGTGTAGATGTCTACGCGATTCGCTGTCGGAGATCAGAGTTCCCCGCATCGGTGCGGCACCGGCAACGGTGCGGGGAATTCTCTCTGACAGTCAGGGAAGGCCTGCACGATGGACGCAGACAACCCCCGCTGCTGGCCACACCTCCTTCCGGCTGCAGCGTAAGTTGTCTACGCGAATTGCGTGGACATCTACACGCTGCCCCGGCAGCATGACAGGGGAATCAGACGCACCGGTAAGTTTGGGGGGGGTGCGGGGGAAAGTTAAATGGGGGCATAAGGCATTTCTGGAGGCAGAGTGTTCTATGAAATGCCTTTTAACCCCCGTAATGCCACTCTGCCTCCAGAAATGCCTTTTTAACTTTCTATACGCCACTCTGCCTCCTGAAATGCCTTTTTAACTCTCTATACGCCACTCTACCTCCTGAAATGCCTTAAACCTCCCTATATGCCACACTGCCCCATAATATGCCTTTTAACCCCCTTAATGCCAGAGTGACATATAGGGGGTTAAAAAGGCATTTCTGGAGGTAGAGTGGCACATAGGGGGTAAAAAGGCATATCATGGGGCACAGTGGCATGTAGGGTTAAAAGGCATATCATGGGGCACAGTGGCATATAGGGGGTATAAGGCATTTCTGGGGAAGATGTGCATAACTGGGGGGGGGCAGGTTGGAAAATAGAAGAAAATAAAACCAAAATATTTTTCTCAATCATAGCTTTTATTAAAAAAATAGTTTACATGAATTAACATTTACAGGTAAAACTTTTTTCCTATAGGGTCATCTTATATTCAGGCTTTTTCTTTTTTCCTAAATTAATATTCAGATTTGGGGGGTCATCTTATAATCAGGGTCGTCTTATAATCGAGCAAATACGGTGTATATATATATATATATATATAAATATTAAAATTGTTATTGAATTTTTCTGTCTAATTGTGGTGTGTTACTTACTTTTAATAAAAGTGTGGTTAACACACCAAAATTGGACAAAAAATCTATAGATACCAGCACTCTAGGTCTTTTTCCAATAAATACAGATTCCTCTTTTGCAGGTCAATGTTTCAGTCTTTATTTGACTTTCATCAGGACACCAATATATATATATATATATATATATATATATATATATATATATATATAATTGCCAACAGCAATCACACTCCTATAATGCCCAGGCAGCCAGTGCATGCTGGAACATGGGCATGATAGGAATGTGATTATCCAGCCTCCCTATGCCATGCTACCCCACCCCCACACTTACACATCCATGCTATCACACATACACACACTCATTTACAAACATTCATTCACAAACATTCAGCATAAACTACAGCATAACACCCATCACTCTCACACACTTACTAATCCACTCTCACTGAATGTTTTCCTACCTTTTCTCTGCCACTGTCACTTTTCCTCCTCCTCTTTGTTCTTCCTCTTGGCTCGTCTTCTTCTGTGTCCTGTCCTTCCTGTGCAGTGAGTGCGGAATATGCCGGGATATGACATCAAATCCCGACGCACAGCATCAGTTGCCGCACGCATCACATGGGAGCAGGATCGGAGGTCTGCATTAACAGACCTCCCGCTTAGCTAAGCTTTATGCCTTAGGGTGTATGTTTAGAATCTCAATCCCACAGGGCATGGTGGGAGGAACAAGAATGGCTCTGTATCTTCCTTTGGTTTATTTCTTTAATCCACCAGGAATGAGATCTGAGAGAGGTATCAGTAATCTATTTGCCCTTCAAGGGTCTCACAAACATCTTGTAAGTCACTTCCACAAAAACATTAATCAAGATTTATAGAGACTTTGGAAAATTGTCACCTTATTGGGGAGTCTATATTGTCCTGATTTGCATTATTATTCCTCCTTTTTAAAATATTCAATCCCCTGATGAAAGCAGTCACATGCTGACAGTTTCAGAAATGAATACACAGAACATAGAGATTGTAAATTTGCAGGTCCTTCTTCTCTTGCACCAGTATGTCTTTGTGTGTCCATTTCTTGGTTATTTTCTTATGTTATTGCTAATTTTGTATCCTAGCGTATTGAAATAGAATTCTGTAATCTTTTGATGCTCTAAGAATGTCATGTTAATTTAAAAAAAGAAACATGTTTCTGTTGATGAGTGAATTGGTTTTGAATATTGTAGGTAAGCTGGTGTGTTGTAAAGACATGTCTGCATACTAAAAAAATTATGACATCTCATAGCTACAGGTCTACTGCAAGCCTATGAATACAGTAAATCCAACATCAGCCCTCCCCATGTTTTGCATTATATTCCCCTAAAATATGCCACATTATGAACACGTATGCTTTAAAAAATACATGTAATGAAAGTCCATTTGTGAAAGTCAATTTTATTTTAAATGCATGTGTTTTTCTATGTTTTAGTAGAATAGAAGTACTGACATAAAACCGATTTTTTAAAATAAATTGCAAAAAAAGTGTGCCCATGTGACATTGCTTTACAAATAATACAATGAACCTTATTAAAGAAGTAAGATAAAATGGCATTTCTGAGACAAGAATTGGTTTTACATTCCCTGACTACCTATATATTAGAGATAATGTGCAGAAAGAAAGTCTGCAGTTAAATCCATAAGTGTTAACATAATGTTATTCCAACAAATGCTTACATAGTATGACCTTATCTCACTGTTTAAATATATAAAGAATTTATTATATAATTGGAAAGTCACTACTATTATCAGAACCATTTTGGAACATGTTCACACATTAGTCACTCCATATGTTCACTATATTGCTTTCACACTATTGAACAATATATATTCTGCATACTTGCACTATGCATATTACATTTCTGGTCGATTGATATAGATTATAATAATAACATAATTTTAAATTATTCACTAGAATATCCAGTAGACAGTCAAGTTAAGGGTTAACTTAACTAACCAGACTCAACCTCAGTAGCATGCCCTTGCATGCTAACACTCACAAAATAGTTCATATATTTACTAGTAATTTCTGTAATTTACTAGAGATTTCTGTAAATCTTTAGCTAACACTTTATGATTCTTAACCTCATTGAGCACTCTGTGCTGTGTTTTTGCAGTCATCTTTGCACAATGCAGTGCTTGGTAGATATACAACAGTGCTAAACTGTCTCCATTTATAGTCCATTTGTTTTACTGTGGACTAATGAACATCAAGGATTTTAGAGATATTTTAATAACCCTTTCTAGCTTCATGCAGGTTAACAACTTGTAAACTTAGATCTTCAAAGATCTATTTTGATTGAGGCATGGCTGACATCATTTAATGATTCTTTCCATCCTGCACTTCAAATGTGAATGTCATTGGTGTGTTAAATAAAGACATAAAAACATATAATGTTATCTGTGTGTTATTAGTTTAAGCAGAATGAGTTTGCCTTTTGTATTGGTCTGGGTGGAGATCAGATCACATTTAATTACTAATATATGCATAAATCCAGTCAAATCCAAATGGTTCACATACATTTTCCTGCAACTGTGAATATGTATAAGGTGTACAGTATATACACCCAGTCTTTGGACAGAGAAATAGATAGCAAAACCCTAAATTGATAATCTGCCCATATATTTTCTCTAAGCATTGGTCCAGGTCCGTTTAATGTAGAATTATTTACATGTTCCAGTTACATTGCAGCCGCATTTCTAAAAATGCAAAGAAGGTAACTTTGCTTATATATTTTGTAAAATGAAGAAACTCTACAAATATCATGTAAGTGTAAAAATATGATTGAAATAACTATTTTCTTATTTACTTTATTTTTCTTTTATACGACTTGGAGACCAATCCAAAACTAATTTAAAAACAAACACATTCAGAGTGCAGTCTGACACTACTTCAATTACAATTTAAACCAGCTATAAAACTGTATTATATATCACATTTTATTAGGTTTCATGTATTTGATGTTCTTTTTATCTTGCTTTGCATCCCAAAGAAATAACTTATTGTATCCCTGTTGGTAAATCTAGAAATAAATTAACTTATAGATAGCAAAACTGCTTCAATAGAAATTGACGCAACAATAGATATAAATGTTAACACAATAATGTAGATGTGTGAAAGACAAGATCCACTGTCATTGTTTATTTCAGCTTTCTGGACATATAGTCCTGTCCACTTTGTTATAGAATGCTATGGGTGAGGCCATGACTGGCCATCTGCCTCACCGGGCAAAGGCTACACCCTACCTGAGCATAAAAACGTAGCATATGGCTGTGTTTATCCAGCCATTGGCTGCACTTATATCATCGGGTGGCCACTGTACTTAAGGTGGCATGGCCGCTTCATGATATCCAGTAGACTTGTGCATTCGTCTTCGGGCGAACATGAAAACGAACACGAAGAGTGCGTTTTCGTGTTCGTTCCGAAGACACGCCGAAGAGAAGACAGCGGCGGTAAAACGTAGGCGAAGACGAAGACACACACCACGAAGATCTTCGTGATTGTCTTCGTCTACCACTCTCCCCGGTCCCTTCCCGTTCTAACTTACCTTGGCATCGCGGCATCATGGAAGTAGAAACCCGCAGGTTCGCCGTCACGGCTTACAGGGCAGTGCAAATGAGCCTATTGGTCGCCTACAGGGACCTCCTCTGGCATCAACCAATTGGTTGATGCCAGAGGAAGACCCTGCAGGTGACCAATAGGTTCACTCGCACGGCCTTTGTAACCCCTGACAGCGAACCTATGGATTTCCGCTCCTGTTAACCCCTTCGATGCTGCGTTAGATAACGGGAGCGGAAATCCGTAGGTTAAAGGGCCGTGCAAGCGGCCAATAGGCTCACTCGCACGGCCCCTTAACCCTTTAAGGTTAAGAAGCCTAAAGTTAATAGTTAACCCCTAATGAAAGTTAAAAAGTGCTGCAACTTACCCGGCAGATCCCACTGGTCTCCCTGTTCTATCAGTTAAATGTCTGTACAAGCGACTTTATTGGTCGTTCGTACGGACATTTAACTGATAGAACAGGGAGACCAGTGGCATCTGCCGGGTAAGTTACGGCACCAGGAGTTTAACAGTCTGTATGAGCGACCCTATTGGTCGCCAGCAGGGGGCTCGTCTGCCATCAACCATTGGCAGACGAGCCCCCTGCTGACGACCAATAGAGTTGCTCATACGGACATTTAAACTCCTGGCGCCAGAGCTGCTGCGGTACGCGTTAACCCCGTATTAACCCCATAACCGGAAAAACGAAGAAAAAACGAACACGAAGAATGTCCACGAATATTTGCCCAAAGGGAAGACAGGAACAGGCGAATATTCGCGGAATACGAAGATTTTTTCCCCCCGAAGACGAGCATGAAGACGAACACGAAGAGCCCCCTGGTGCCCAAGTCTAATATCCAGTCCGGTACTGCTATAGATAAATTGCCTGTATAGTATTCGGTGACACACCCAGCAGCCATATTTTTAGATTTTAGTACACAATGCTCAATATTAGACTTGTGCATTCGTATTCGGGCGAACATGAAAACGAACATGAAGGGGGCAAAATGTAGACGAAGACACACAACACAAAGAATCTTCGTGTTCGTCTTCCTCTACTAATTTCCCTGGTCCCTTCCCCATCTAGTCTACCTTATCTATGCTGCATCGCAGGGGTTGATGGAAGTGGAAATCCGTAAGTTCAATGGGACACTCGCCTCACGTGTGGGCTCTGCAGACTGGAGAGCTTTGTGTGTCTATGGTGCGTCCCGTGAATCCAGATCTATGTTACTTCTACAGAGAACAATATGTTATGTTCTCTTGACTCTCCCCTCCAATTTCTCATCTTTGGATATCTGTAGGGTTATTTATGTGTTTCTTATTATTTAATTTATTTAAATATATTATTTAATTTATATGTGTGGGGTTATCTGTTATTGCCCGCGTAATGTTTCTTGGTATTTCCTACTACTTTCGACTGCCTTCCTTGTTGGGTTGATTTCACTACACCCACTCCCTTGATCGTTGAGTCAGCCGTCCTCTACGCTTGCGCGGAGGAATTGCTTTGCTGTCTTAGTTGGCATTGTTGGTGTTCTACCAGTGCTCTGTGGATTAGCTCAGGCCTCCTGCTTAAGTCTGTTTCTGTTCTCTTCTATTACCTTTCTCCCCTGCCTCTTTCCCATACTCCTCCTTTTCACCCGCGCTTCTTCCTTCTTCTCCCTCCCTCCCTCCTTTTTTTTTTTTTTACATTTTTTTTTTTATATGTAATGGGGTTATGGATTCCTTTCCCCTTCAGACATCGCTTCCCCTGCTCTCCATTAATGCCAGGGGTCTGAATATCTCTGAAAAGTGCTCCCATATACTCCATGACCTGCAAAGAGAGAGGGTTGATATTGCCTTTTTCAGGAGACTCATTTCCGTGCTGATCGTTTGCCCAGGCTTGCTGACTAGTATTACCCCACAGGTTTTTTTAGCTGTAGCTATCCTCCTTCAGAGCAACGTGCCGTTCCAGAAACTTGATGTCCAAACTGACCCTCAGTTCAGTTTGGACATCATGTATATTTGCCTAACAGAGGTCAACATGTCTCATTGAGATGTATTTTGAGACGCCTACTAGAGTTCCAGGAGGGAGTTCTAGTACTGGGAGGAGATTTTAATGTAACTCTGCACCACAAGTTCAACACCACCACGGGCCACTAGCGCACACCACAACATGTTTTGAGAAAGATTATATCTCTCCTCTCTGTAAATCATTTGGTAGATTGCTGGAGGGCCCTCCATCCCAAAGGACTGGACATTTTTTTCTGCACCCCACTGCTCCTACTCCCTTATCGATTACTTCTTCCTCTCTTATCATCACACCCACCTTCTCTGCCGTGCTACTATTGGTATAACGACATGGTCGGATCATGCCCCAGTGCAGATGGCTTTAGATTCTCCCCTCGATCGCCCCTCTGTTCGTTTGTGGCGTTTGAATGACACCATCTTATTAGACACTGTAATTAAAGCCAAAACTACCCAGGTCCTGACCCATTACTTTCGGAGAACCTGACGGTTGATACCCCAAGCCTCACTGTTTGGGAGGCCCATAAAAGTGTGATAAGAGGTCATTTCCTCCAGCTTTGTTCGCAGCATAAGAGGGCAGAGGAGAGGGACGCTAGCTCCTTATGTGAGAAAATCTCTGTGGCGGAACGGTCCAAAGGACCTCCTCCTCCGAAGAGGATTTGCGGAAACTTACGGCTCTTCGGGTTGAGCTGGTGTCACTTTTAAATCACAAGTTGCACCGGGCCTACCTGAGAAATCGGGCATTGTTTTGTGAACATGGTGATAAGCAGGGGAAGTACCTGGCGAGGGAGCTCTGCCAGTCTAGAAATCTTATCTACATTCCCAAAATACGGTCAAGGTGTGTCTCCCAGCCAGGAACAAATTCAGCCTAGTCAGGGTGTATGAGCTTATCGAGAAGCGGCTTTAGATGATTGGCCAAGATTTTTGCGAAAAGTTTAAGGTCGATGCTAAGCAATGAGATGGGGCGGTAGCTACCGCACTGTTCAGGGTTTTTACCCTCCTTGGGAATAAGTGTGACCAATGCTTAGATTCATGCCCTGACAGCATTGGTCACACTTATTCCCAGCCAAGAAATATAGCCCCTCCTACAGGTGATTAGGCTTAACTGGAAGACCATACACACGCACATTTTGGCCCTCACTGACAAACCAATTCCCTTCATGCTGGAATTCTTTCTGATACAGCATATGCCTTTTTCGTTCGCGTGGTATAAGTCATCTCTGACACGTCACCTGGTAACTGCTGCCAAGGCTTTGATCCCCTTACACTGGGGTGACCCAGCGACCCTGGAGGAATGGATCCAATGGGTGGAACGTACACGGACCCTTAAGGAGCTAATGCCCTCGGCTACTGACAGGATTGAACGTCACCTGTTGACCTGGTTTTATTGGAATGAGTGTCTCCCCAATCCCCGTTCTAGACCCTTGCTGGGCAGTACCCTATCCCTATATATATATATTTTTTTTTCTTTTTTCTCTTTTTCCTCTCTCCTCCTCTGTCTTTCCCTTTCCTAGGCCTGTTTGATCTATGTTCCTGAGACATGGTTTGTTCCAAACCGAAATTGAGTAGAGCACACTCAACGCATACAAGCCCATTTTTAGTACGCACGTTGTATATTCTTGTCATGATTTTATGGGTCACTGTTTGCCAGAATTATGTCACAAGACGCTTCTTCTCTTGTGCTTGATGTATTAACCTTTTATCTTCCCTCCCCTCCAGTTTGCTTTTTGTATCCCACGTCCCAACCGCACAACAAAAATTACAATAAACAATGATTTACCTTAAAGAACATTACATCAAGGACATTATAAAAATATATTTTATCAGGACATGCCTATTATATCTCTTTACTATATACCAAAATTATTAAGCTATAAAGTACAAGAAACAACATGTCTTCAATTGACAAGCTCTACACTGCATTGATTGAATCTAAAACTCTAATTGTTTAAGTCTCATACAGGAAAGATACACGGACCAAGCTATTATCCTAACTGTAAGACGTCAGACATGACAGTTGTTGACATCACTAATTATGTACATACTTTTTGGTTTTAAAAATATACTTAAAAATCTGAGGAAATTCACCAGCATCTCCTCCCATGTCTGAGAAAATAACATTTCTAAGATGCAAATGATAAGCATGGAAAGATTTGCAAAAAACAAAAAATTAGGGAAAAAACGTGTTAGTAACCATATATGCGTACATGAATGTGACGAGTGTTATTTATTAGATATTCAACTGTGTGTAATTTTAACATTTGATGATGAAGACATGATTCATTTATGAGGTATATTTCATACGCAGATAGCTTCAAAAAACATACAACTAGCATTTAGTGTATAGAACAAAAAACAGGATTAACATTGCAGCTGTCAATTACAACAACAAAGCTTTACATGCTGGATACCAAGAGTGCAAAGTGTTCCTGCAGAGTCATTGGATCACATTGACCAGTCATCCTATGAGATGACACTTTCTTTTCCTCTTTATCCACCATATTTGAAATCGTGCACATGTGGGGGATTATGATATGGTGTTAGAGTGTGTGTGGGTGTTAATGTGTGTATGTATAGTGCTAGAGGAGTTGAGTTAGTTTGTTGGTGTAGAAGCGAGTTTTTATGTGTTAGTATGTGTGTTAGTTACTAGGGATGAGGGGGCAATGAACAAATACTGCACCCAGGCACCACTAGCCCAAGGTTTCACCCTGTGTATGTATTAGTTTATATATTAAAGTCAATGTTTTACAAGGTACCACATAGAAAGCCAAATATGCATTTCAGATCGTTGTTGTCTGCATATATATATATATCTGAAAGCACATATTTGAAAAAATTATATATATATATATATTATTTTTTCAACTATGTGTATATGATTGTGAAATAATTATAGTGATACTCAAACATATAACTTATATACACTGATATAAAAATAACTTCTATATTAATTAAAACATTTTTTATGTTGATAAACTAAATGTTGTCATGAGAGATTTAAATTTATGTTGTAATTCAGCAGAACCAATTGTTTCTCTGATGATACAAACAGTGAGGTACAAAAAAGGGTTACCCTTTAACCTTGCATAAATAATCTGATGAATCATCATTTCACAATTAGTTGTCTTCAGTCACTTAAGGGACCCACTTGGTTATTGCGGCTAGAGGTAGATTGATAGATCGAATCCCTGCTCCTCAATAGATTGCTTTTTCGTTTACCAGGCAAAAGGTACAGAGAACTGTGAAGAGCTTTTCACACCATGCAAGACTGAACAGCTGGTAAGGGCTAGGGGATTTATCTAATTTAAAACAACACACATTAGCCTAACAAGAGAACCTTCATACCTCAATAAAATACTTCCCAACACCTGCTAAGAGTCTGGCAGAGGTATTCATTGCCCATACCAGCTGCAAATCCATATTTTGTTGGATAACTCAAGGGATATACTCACCAAGAAAACTCATCTTACCAAAGCTTCAAGGGCACTTTTCTTTACAGTCTTATTATCAGAAACGACTGGAATGATTTAAGGTCTCGCTAGATAAATTAAAATATTTCATAGAATTCATATGTTTTTGGAGTACCAAAGGGTTCAATTAAAAAAAACACAATTGTGTACTATTTAGGTACTGAAGCTTTTCTTTGATCACTTTATAAAGCATGGCATACAAGAATTGATTGATTATTTAAACATCTAAGTTTTTTATAATTGAATACATTATTTATATAATGTTACTGCATTCTGTCTTATGTGCTTGTATGTTGGGTACAGTATTTTAATTGTGGCATTAGTATACATTTATACATTTTCTGAAAGGGTTCCTGATTAATGGAGAATAATATTTCATCAATAAAAGTCAATTTTACTAATGTGTTACGACATCCATTTAGAATACATTTTGGGACATGTGAAGAAACCAACATTTTTCGCTGGGTCGCCGCAATTATAAAAGAAAACATGATGAATAAAGGTGTAAATATAAACCATTATACCAAGTTTTCAAATCTTGTACGGCATAATCACCCCATGTGCTGCTCATATATAATAAATATTGCCCCAGGTTAAGACAATCTACATGAACTCTTTGTTCCTTGGACTGTTACCATAGAGTTCCAGCCGACCAGAGCTCAGTAGTGTCCTAGGCTGGAAGGAGAGTAATTGGTTAGAATAGATTGGTTCAATGCAGTGGGATCCATGACAGAGCTAAGGAGATATCTATCTTCCCTTCCTGTCTGTGTGTGGCATCAAGGCTTGGTTATGACACTGATACGGAATACAGCCCCCTATATAATGTCTGTACTTCTCAGTGAAAAAGAAGCAGCAGATGTACTGTAGGTATACATCAATGTAGAAAATCCATGAGCTGCATTGCTCCTGGTCATGATTTGAAAAGCATACCAAGACCACAGAAGCTCTCCCTTTATAATTCATGTATTGTACTAGCCATAGAAAGAAAGTCAATTTCATAGGCTTATTGGCTAAGTGATGTATAATGCATTGTAAGCTTTCAAGTCCATCTAGGTCTCTTTGTCAGACATAATATAAATTTGAAGCCAACATTTCGGACAAGCAGAAAATCACAGCAAGGTAAAGAGATTGTGGATATAGATAACATACTGTAGTGATGTAAAAAAGAAAATCCAAATGTGTTATTTGTATGTTGGTGTGAAATGTAACATTTGACTCCAGCAATCTCTGCACATCTATATGTAACTTTGATCGTGAGGATAGCGTAACATAAATTCTTTATCATGATTTAGGCCTGAATTATTGGTGTCAAATTATGTCATGAGTTTGTATACCCATATCTTCCCCATTTATATGGTGACCCTCAGATATTTGATGCTGTGTCCATTTTGGCAGAAGTGGTTGAATCCAATCAAACTGCTCAAGCCCTCTTTGATAATACATGTATAATCACCCTTCTTGCCATATGGTGCAGCGTTGTGGTACCCGCTTTAAGTTCCCTTCAAAATGTTGACTCCTCAAAGAACAAACGCCAGCTTCGGCAATGACAAGTCAACGTCCATTCAAGTAAAATCAAAACAACCTTTATTAACCCTTTCACAGTGCATTGCTTTTAATGGAATTAAGGAAAACCCATTGTCCTTAAGTGGTTAATGTCCTTAGGTGTTAGCAAACACAAAGCATCAAGGTAGACCAGACAAGTCCGGGATCAATGCTTGACTCCTTTCGCTCTTACATGCTTATTCAAAAGCAGCCTGGTTGGCAAACAAACCGTGCCTCTTAAAAATAAAGAAGGGGGTTAATCTGATATATCAGACTAAACAACAAAACAACTCATATATGCAGTAATAATGCCTGTGATCAGATAAAATTAAAAGTAACTTTACATTTTGCAGAAAAGAGTATGCTAGTTTTTTAACTCACATGTCCTCACCTCAAATGTGTAAAATTTACTAACCTACGGGGTAATATAATTAATTTTTGAGGGGGGTGGAGTCCACCTCTAACCTCATTACCTCCCCATGCTCATGAAACGCAAGGATGTTTTCCGTGCCTCATGTACATTATAAATAAGACCCACATGTGTCCAGACATTATGCCTTCTCCATTAGAAGTGAAGGGTTCAAGTGAAATAAATCTATTTGAGAGGCACTCGCCCACCCATGTCTCCCCACCCCTCTATCCCATGCCATCTAAATACTATGGAAAAAAAGAACAAAATGAACAAATAAAATCGATAAAAATTCTGCCAAATATGTGGGAAATAAAAATCACCATCCACTACTTTGGCAACCTACGAGTGCAACCTGTAAAAAAAATCTTGATATAATACAAGACAAGCAGAGGCAAGCCTTTTTGTACAAAAGAAACCATTGCACATATGGTCAATATAAGCAATTACGGAAGCACATGTCAATTTACATAGCATTACAGTTCCCTATTCAACAATAGCATTTTGAATGTTGTTCACACAACGCTATGAGCAATAAAACATATTGGCACTGAATTAAAAAAGTCAATCCTATTTTAAATGGTATGTACCTGAATAACATTACTTTCCACTTTGATGCCACTCAACTGAAAGCAAATTATTTTTTTTGTGAAGTGTAAGTAATATTGTAAATCATCTATAACATCCATTATTGATGGTGACTAATTCAACATATAAGTACAAATTAAGTACAATTAATAGCTGTACCTCTATGGCAAAGTGGACATCATAATATTTAGTTATTAGACATCATTTCACAACATTATATGATATGTGAAACAACATTGTTATCTCTAATGGTAAATAACAACTGGTGTTTTAGACAGAACTTGTGAGTTTTTATAGAATCTAATTTACAAAGGCTGTGCTTCTTTTCGCATTCAGCAAATGTAATATGTGCTTCTCTATATGAAAAAAATGTATACACATGATTTCACATCCCAAACAGTTTTATAATATGGTCATTTGTGAAATTACATATGACATAACTAAGAGTAGCTAAAGCATCATGATGATAACATAAAATCGGGAGATTAATTAATTAATGGGGGAGTGTGACAAATGATATAGACACATCAATGAGAAGGTCTATGTTTGTGGAGAGTTAAATGACTTATAGAGAATAGCTCATCCTTCCTTGGACTCAGAGAAACATAGAATTCGACAGCAGATCCCATGGATGTTTAAACGCCCTCACTGTTTTATGCTCTACCACTTTTGCTAGGAGTTTGTTTCATTTATCTACTACCCTCTCTGTAAAGTAAAAGCAGGAATATTCACCAAGCATGAATGAATCCAGCAGCAAATCAGACAAAAGTGAGTCTGCCCGATTATGTCCTTATGTGTGTGAAAATGTTATTATGAATTTTGTATACTTAAAAATTTTTTTTTTATTTTTTTTTTACAATAATGCTTTGAAATCTATTTGGTACGCTATAACTAAAACTTAATGTAATAAAAGCATGAACAGATAAAAATAGATATCACCGACCTCACACAAGTCCTAAAACAAAAGCGCAAAAGACAAATAAAAAAACAGTCACAGGCAGTGGGGTCTCCAGGTTTCATATTTAGGGGGGGCACATGGGGGGCCAGGGACCAAAGTAGGGGGGCCAATTATAAAACGGTACATATACACTATATATATATATATATATATACACACACACACGTTAGACGTGCATTTTTAACTACATAATATGCACTTATCTCTTTGAAGTAAAGACTGTGATTAAAATATGATTTCAAAATAACAGCTAAAGTGACAGTTATTTTTCATTCTTTAATACTAGCCCCTGCTGACAATATATATAAATATTAGACCCTGCTGCAGATATATAGAAATATTACACCCTGCTTCCGATATATATTAATATTAACCCCTGCTGCGGATATATATTAATATTAGCCCCTGCTGCGGATACATACTTATATTATACCCTGCTGCCGATATACATAGAAATTATACCCTGCTGCCAACATATATTAATATTAGCCCCTACTGCCGATATATAGTATTAGTCCCTGCAGCCAATATATATAAATATTAGCCCCTGCAGCCAATATTTATTGATAATAGGCCCTGCAGCCAATATATATTAATATTAGACCCTGCTGCCAATATATTTGCCACACTGACTGCAGATCAGGATAAGACAGTGAGTGTCAGTGCAGTGTTCCCTCCTTCTGACTGCACCGTGACATTGAGAGGTCCTCTCTCCTGTAATCATCCCCAGAGTCCCTTTGTCCCCTCATTCACTAAACCATAGCGCTCTTTTACTTACACCCTGTAGTTCAGGTATAGATCAAATAAACAACACATGGAAACAGCACATGCAACTGAATGAGATTAAAAAAAACTTGTATTTGCAGGTATACATAAATAATGTATGGAAACATAGCATTGCAGGTATAAACCAACAGAACACACAAACCCAGCATTGCAGGTATATATCAACTGGAAATCACATGTACACTCAGCACTGAAGGTTTAGATCAAATAATCAACACATGAAAACAGCACTCCAGGTATTGATCAACTGAATAAGACATGCAAATCCTATATTTGCAGGTAAACATTAATAATGTATGGAAATATAGCCGATACAGATGAACAGAATGACACAAAACTCAGCTTTGCAGATATAAATGAATTGGAAATTACATATAAACTCTGCATTAAAGGTATAGATAAAACCCCCTAAATTACAGGCATAGATCACTGGTCACACACCCCAAAGCCAACCCTGGTGTCCACACTGCCCACATAGAACCTGACCAGCACCTAAGTTACACATTATGTCAACTTTGTCCCCAAACAGCTGAACGTAAGCCGTTTTTGTCCCATAAAGACCTCTCCCTCCCAATCTATCCTATCTACCCCCTCTCCCTCCCAATCTATCCTATCTACCCCCTCTCCCTCCCTATCTACCACATCTGCCTCTCTATCTACCACATCTGCCTCCCAATCTATCCTATGTACCCCCCTCTCCCTCCCAATCAATCCTAACTATCCCCTCTCCCTCCCAATGTATCCCATCCACCCCCATCTCCCTCCCAATCTACCCCCTCTCCCTCCCAATCTATCCCATCTACCCCCCTCTCCCTCCCAATCTATCCCATCTACCCCCCTCTCCCTCCCAATCTATCCTTATCTACCCCTTCTCACTTCCTATCTACCTCTTCTGACTCTCTAACCCCCTCCTAACTTTCTAACCCCCCCTTTGAAGTTCACTTACCTTGGGCTTGTCCAGCGGTGAGATCGCGAGGTCTCTGTATCCCTGGTTCTGCCGGCTTCACTGCTGGGCGCCGGATATGACGACATATACCGGCGCTCGGCTTGAAATGCCGGCACTGCGAACCAGGAAGAGGCCTCGCGGTCGCGGAGAAGAGTGAGAGGCGCCGAACGGTTGTTGAGAACTTATTCCTCAGCAACCGCTCGGCGCCTCTCACTCTCTCCTCCGGGTCTATTAAAAAAAAAAAAAAAGACGGCGTTTCAATTGGGGGGGCACACCGGGGGGCACAGCATGATGTAGGGGGGGCCATGGCCCCCTCTGGCCCCCCCTGCCGACGCCACTGGTCACAGGATGGGAAATTATACCAGGACAATTTGCCAAGCGTGAAGGGAAACAATAGCCCACATGGGCAGTGTGAGTTGATCATGGATGATGACAGCTGGAAATATGAAAGACATCATCCAAGGCATGGATATTATGATGGTCAGATACAGTGCCTGCTTTGGCAGCTTTTGCAGCTGTAATTTTTGTTCCAATATTGTGTTTCAGCATATTTTCCCACTGTGTCTTCCATTCTTTCTTACACTGCTGTTCTATGCCAGCTAGTATCTGTGCACAGGCTGCAGCTAGCTACATTTTATATGATGAGGAATGAGAAGTAAAGAGCCAGGTCTTCAAACCCATTTTCGGTGTGTCCTAAAATAATAGAGAAACAAAATTTCACACCAACGCCTTTATTTTAGGTGATCTGGAAGGAAGTCTCCTACAAGATTAAAAAATAAATTTCAAAACTTTGTTGAACATACCCAACTTATTTTAAAAAAAGGTATTTAATAGCTAACAGGGCAAAGAGAAATTGACTGTTTCAGAATGTTGCTTTGTGTACACATGTAAAAGAAATAAATCAAATCCAGTTCAGTGAGTATATTGTCAAAAAATAAATGATTTAGATTGTGGGTGTTTATGTTTGTACCTTGGAGCCAAAAACCTCCATCATTTCATGCTTAGGAGATCTGATCCTGCACAAGTAGAGAGAGTCAGAGGACCATTTGTTCAATTCAGTTACCCATCTAAAATCTAGGCGTTTTCATAAAAACATATTGCATCCTATGTGTACCCACTAGTAAGCAATTCAACTCCCAGAACACATACAAAAGTAGCAAACAGCAAACTCTGCTCATCTAAAGAGATCAAAGAAGGTTGTCAAATTAAGTTGAATTCAGCGAATTAAGCTGTAAAAATGAGAAGTAATTTAGTCTTTCTATAAGCAAAATGTGTTCGTTAAACCAACCATTATGCAAAGATTTAAAATTCTAAATGAAATTGTAATTATACTGATTAGTGAGGATTGTATAGTGCAGGGGAGCCTGGATTGAAATTATTTTAATTAGATTTTTTTCCAATGGCCTCGCAATTTTTAGATGACAGCTTGTTTTTTGGAAGTTACAAGCTGTTTTATCAGGATGACCGGTAACTGGGATGCTTGCAACGCCGTGATATGGTCACTGATAGTAACTCACTGTACCTTTTATATATTCTATTTCTATAGTTGCTATTTATGTCAGTATTTTTCCTACTTTAATTTAATTAACTAATGTAGTTTTGAT
Organism: Sceloporus occidentalis; assembly: GCA_023333645.1. Lineage (NCBI taxonomy): Eukaryota > Metazoa > Chordata > Lepidosauria > Squamata > Phrynosomatidae > Sceloporus > Sceloporus occidentalis. The sequence continues at coordinate 7,023,234 of JALMGF010000036.1, read as the reverse complement.
AAACTGACTACTATAATTCATCACATACCTATCAGAAATTTTCATTCTCAGTTAAAATGGTTTTTTTCGGCTACCTTAATTGAAGGGGTTTTAGGGGGTGGAAATTGTGCCAGGTCAGTGTTAATATTCTAATGGCACATGAGGGCCAGATATGGGAGGGGGTAAGAGAGCCCTTCTAAGGGGTATAAAAGAGAGGCTTAGTAGGACAGTTACCAACATCAAAGAGGAAAATGTCCCGCCCATCCATCCCCAAGGTTTGGAAGCTGGGTGCTCAGGTTTGAGGCTGGTACAGTGCAGCAGTTCACCATCTATAGGTGTGGTTACTCGTGCCTGTGTGATTCATATGGTCATGTGGCTGCCGCGCTAGGGGGCGCCAGCAGTTCCAGCAGGGATACAGGTGGATATGCCTATACCAGCCAGTAGTTTAATTGGTTATAATTTGTTATCGCTTGTGGTTTGACAGTGTAAAAGGAATGTTAATAAAACTGGTTATGTATTGGTGTCAAAATGTGTTTTGGCAAGTAAAAGGTTAATGTTAAAATGTAAGAAGTATAACATTAATTAATCTTGTTTTAAGTGTCACGGTGCTGTGGGAATATGTGGTCTGCACGGCGGGCAAATTTCATCCATAGCTGATATTAATGAAAGTTTTGAAAAATGAAGAAAAGTGTCTTTTGTGTTAGTTAAGGGGAACTGGATGCTACCTCGTTCGTGAAACAATTGCCCTCTCACCGTAAAATCATTGTCCAAACCTAATACTTTGCCATCTCGTGTAAGACTTCTCCCATTGCACAGGACAAATGCAGTTTCATAATTTGCAGCTATGAAATCTCAACAACATTCCTGAAAATTGGACTTTTATGTTCCGTTGGTTATCACATTACCATACCGAGTATTTTGCTAGACTAATGAAGTGGGATAATCAGTCACACTTAAACATTTAGAAAAATGTTCACTGATACACTTTTTAATAAATACAATACTCTTTCTAATGTTATGAAAAGCATGAAGTGCCTTTCAAATGAAAAATATCACTATATTCGTATCTTTAAAATTTAGGAAATATGTTGACTGCAACCATGGAAAAAAACTGTGATTTAGATTTGTAGGGCTCATAAAGGCATATAGAATGAATACAGTGTCAGGATATTCTTTGTGGTAAAACAAAGGTTCACAGTTAGTGAAGAGCAAAAAGGTCAGTCTAATAGGCAACATGTTGTAGGTGGTATCTAGGTAAAAGGTCTGTCGCATAGGTAAATCTTCATATTTAGTATTCAGGCAGTCAAAATCCAAATAGAAGTGACAAGGAAACCAGGGCTCTTTAGCCAGGATTCCAGGCTATTCTTTTAATGTACTTGTCAGGTCCTCCAGGAATAGCCCTACAGAGCTCTCTCAGCAACACTTACCAACATAGCTCATTTTGCAGGGACCTGTTGTCAGTATTTCCCACCCAATAAAGTAGACAACTATTAGTACTGAATATAAGTACAGAAACACTCCTAACTCCTTGGAGAATTTTGGTTCTAGTTTTGTCAATTCTTTGGGGTTTTTTTATTTTTATTTAATGTCTCATTTGAGATGTTATCCTACACCTTTTAATCTCTGTATTAAGATTAACAATTTACAAGGTTTTTACTCTGACCGTGTTATTTTATCTGTGGCACATTTTGTTTGCAGCTGCATTAGGATTCTATGTAAACTAGATATAGAACTTGCAGTTGTGTTAACCTCAGGAACGTCAGGAATACCCCATTGATCTAAACATAATTGGCAAAGAGGAAAAAATAAAAAAATATTAAAAATGAGCTTTTACTGGACTAAACTAAAAAATCTAGATTCATTAATAATACATTCTCCAACCTAAGAAATATCAAAGGATTCTACCACAATATCTGGTCACAATTACAAAACTCTTTCATGCCCTGTGAGCACCAGGGAACTTCCTCTCCACTCAATAGTCTCTCTGATTGTGAGCCTTCAGAAAGTTTAAATGTCTACTTCCTGCACATGATGCAGACTTTATCAAAGTCCTGGACTGAACTTTAAAAATCTGCTATGGACTTGCAGTCTGTTGCAACATTGGGGTATGAGCTTTGGCCTGCCCCTGGTCTCCTAATACTCCACCATAGGGACCCATAGAAACACTTAACGCATCATTTGTCCATGAAATCTGCATGAAACGTCTCCCTGGGGCTGTACAGTGTCACAATGTGTATAAGTCTATGGTGTTAGAGCGGGTGAGTGTGTGTGTTTATGTAAGTGTAGAGCTGCCCCTGATCATATCTCATTCCCATCCTCCACCACAATCATTATCCCCAACCAACATATACATATTCCCCACAATCATCATCTTTCCTCCCCTCCACCATTTCCATCCCCTCCCATTATCACCCCCTTTTGCACCACCTATGGCACACATATTTACACACTCACACTAACATATACTTATACAAACACACATACATATTCATGCTTCACACTCATTTTAATTATTCGAACACATATATACACATATGCAGTCATGCTAACACACATTCATGAAAACAGACACACTTACACACTCATGCCAACAAACACATACAAATTCATGGTAACACATACACATTAACTTTAACATACATACTGTACATACTCAATGACTCACTCCTTACTTTCTTGGAGGCTTCTTTCAGCTGCTCATACATCTCATTATATGACCCCACATCCAGCCTCTGCGATTGCCCTATTTGCCAGCCAGTCCCTGGATGGACCGGGCCCCAGGGAAAGAAATTTACTGGTAGGCTGTTCCGGCCTTGCATAAGAGGTAAGGAAAAACAAGCCAAACAATCAAGTGTGTTTGGTGTGGGTTTAATATGTGGGTAGGAGCACAGATGAAACAGACATCACAATTAGATGAGATAGGACAAGTTAGAGGGTAAGGACATTTTAGGAATGTTTTTAACCACTGTAGATGAGCAGGATGATGCAGTGTTTTTTAATATATTCCTGATTCAAAGCAGTTGATGTGGAGATACATCACAGATAAAAGGGATTATTCACAAAAAAAGGAGTAGTGACAGCAGAGTTGTGGTTTCGACCTTTTGGTGGGTTTCACTGCATATATGCCTGTGTGGCTTATGCAACCTATTGACTGTGAGAAGAAATTAATAACATTTGTGGTTACACCACCAAAGTAGCTTATGTTGTGTAAACTCCCACTATATTTTAGTGTGCTAAATACCACATAAGGAACACCTCAATTATCTGTAACACATTTCATTAAATGTCCCACGTCTATTTTTGTTTTGCAAAAGAACACACAAGAACATAGAAAAATATTTAACACTGCAAAGTTGTATATGTTAACATTTTAGTTAGCTGCTAGTTAAAATTATTATTTTCATTATTTTAACACATATCTCTCGTATTTGATGTCATTTTCCAAGGACAGATTATAGATTTAAATAGACAAAGAAACAATTATTGTTCCAATGCAAACTCTGCAGCATAACTGACACAGACACACAAAATGCAATCAGTGGGCTACTTGAAGCACCATGTCCCATACCTGGGTAATCACTCTGCAGGTTGACCAGAGATTATGTACCTTTACCCACAATTTCAATACGTAATTAATGGGAAATGATCCATGAAACGGATTACAGCGGACATGAAATCCCTGGGAAACCCACGGCAGCATATAGAAAAACAGCAATGTTTGTGTATCTGTAGATGATTCCTGTGGCCTGCTCGTTCTTCCTTAAAACAAGCCTATTCTTATTTGAACAATTCCACTAAGATTGTATTTTAATTTTACATGGAATGTCAAGGGAATCCTATCAGTGACATTTCCTAGTGATGGCTTTACCTCTTAGACGTGATTAATCTTTTTTGCTTCCACAGCGAAATTGTTAGACTGAAGGCTTTGAATGTTTTTCTACAGCTCAGTTGCTACCTAAATTATGTTCTTCCTCAGTCTCTGATGATTTTATTCCTGTACTAATAGTATTTTAGATTTTATTTCTGCACTAACATTAACCAGTAAGATAATAGCTGAAAACCTAATATTAACATTACTACTACTAATTAACTTTTATGTACAGCATACCTATCGCATCATGGGCATGCAAACCACCATGCATTGTAACAATTCAAGAAAAATAAGATATTTGCAACTTTGTTATGATTCAAATAGGAGTAAAACAGCTGCATGCATAGTGTAACTAACCAATGGCTGTTTCAACATTTTTGCAGTGTTTAGTCATAACTTTACAGCAAGACAGGAGGCTTCGTATTTTGCATTACTTCCTTTACTGAATAACCTCCAGCAGCAAAACAGTTAATGATAAAAGAACAAATAACCAATAAGAACAGAGCCCAAAGACCCTATAAATGATACAAAGTCCAGTCACTCCTCCCTCTTTCTTTGCTGCTTAGCCTCCAGGTGAGAACCTTCCATTTTATTCGCCTTAATTATTAGGCCTATTACTTATATTCCTATCTGGTAGATTGTTATTAGGCCTATTACTTATTTTCCTATCTGGTATATTGTTATTTAGCTATTGGGTTTTACCATTCTTTGGTAGCTTGCATTTTTTGTCCTACCTTCATTATTTTATTATTATTATTTTGGCTTCTCAGTTGTATTCTTTCCTGTATTATTTTATTACTATCGTTATTTTTATGTTTGGCCTCCATTGGTTTTTTCCCCTTTTTCGTTTTAACTAACTTACCTCCCGCGTGTCTACGTCGTTATCTGCACGACGGTCACGTGGGCCTGCGCCTCGCGGTCGTGCCGCGGCATCTTTGCCGTGTGACGCGACTTCGCGGATTTCCATCCGCGCGGCTGTGTCGTCCCGCGGCGGTTTTTTCTCTTGGGTTTGAGCTTTCCGGCCATGTGGTCCCTGGTTGGGACCGCGCGACGGGATCACTCAACCCGTCCTTCGCCGCGGTCTCGGATTGTAGACTTTCTGTCTGCAATCCGGCCGCGGTACTGTGTTCCTCTCCCCGGCTGGTTTTCTTCCCTGCCGCGTGGTCTCCTGTATCTGAGACCGCGCGGCGGGTTCGTCCAGCCTTCTTGGTCTACGCCGGCTCGGATTGTGAACTACTAGTTCGCAATCCGGCCTTATTTATATATTTATATATTTTTTCCCGCGCGCGGCTCAGCTTCTTTAGTCTGACCACGCGGCGCGGCCATTTTGTTTTTCTATAGCACAGTGGTACTGTGCAGGTCTTTTAGTTATAGGGTCCTAGGTTCGATTCCCGGCTACTCTTTTCATTTTTATTTTCAATAAATGAATTAAAATAACTAAATAATAAAAAAATAAAAAAAAAAGTTAAATTTACTTTTAAGCCTGCCTGCATCTCACATTTTGTGTTGTTACCTGCCTGTTGGGGTGAACCCCCTCCTTGTACGCTGACGAGGGTGAACCCCTTGGCTATTTGCTGCCTCTGGCTCTCAGGTTATTTGGGTCTTGGACCCACCATTTACTACAGGGTCACGTACCCTTTTATTTGCGAGGGTGAACCCCTCTGCTGTCTGGTGGGGGTGACCCCCCCTTTTTCCCGCCTCTCTGCTACCGCTATATTAGAGTATTGTTATTAGGGCTGCTACCTCAATATACAAGCGGTTTTGTCCTTGCCTCTCTCTTACTATTTCCCTTTTATGTGTTTCAGATAAGACATTGGGCATTATGGTGGATGATTCGGAGACACCTATCCCCGCAGCTTTTCAGGCATGGCTTCGTATTGCATTAGCGGCCTCTCTGCCCGCCGCTCTGGCTGAAGCTCAACAAGCCCGCCCAGGCCAGGCAATCATTCCGGCTGAGGAATAGGAATCTGACAATGGGGTTTCCATCTCCCCCACCGACTGGGATGCCTCCCGCAAACGTGGTTGGGCGGCTGCCCCATCCCTCTCGGACAAGGGCAAGGGTCCTCTGAAGCGGTCCAGGCCTGTTACAGATCCCGAGTCACCATCAGCCGACCTAGAGGCAGAATATGAAACCTTAGATGAGTATCAGGCGGGCTCCTCTGGCCACGGCTCTCCTTCCATTTTGGCTCCCGTTTTGCCACCCGACGACCCCAAACCCTCCTGTTCCAAGCAGGATCAACCTTTTGAGGTCACCGATCAGATGGGCATCCCACTTTTCGACCCCAGGGCAATACGTCATCCACGCTCCACCGAATGGACCCCATCGGATCACATTGCGGAGTTTATCAAGTTTTGGGTCCGCAGACCACTGGATAAAGAGGTTCGCCAGCGGCTCCGGTCAGAATGCCCCCGGCCAACCGTTCCCGCCAAGGTCACCAATACACCTGAGTTTGACCAATCAGTCGTTACGTTCCTCACACGGAATGGCAAGGACCCCAGGAAGGGGATCGAGCTTGGTCTGCGTTCCACTCAAGACAAGCTCTTGGATGTCACGGGTCCTCTTACTCACATTTTTCAGATGGCGGACGAGGCCCTTCTCGATGGATCTCCGTTGGATCCGCATTTGGTTCTCGAATGGACCCAGAGAGCCCTATGCCTTCTGGGAAATGCTAATTGTGCCTTGTCAGCCAAGCGCTGTAAAGCGGCTCTCTTCAAGCTCGATGCCAAATTGGTGGAGTTGGCTCCGAAGGAGCTTGGTCCTGAAGCGAACGGGCTGCTTTTTGGAGAGAAGTTCCTCAAGGATCTTACGCGTCACGTTACAGTCTTCACCTCCTTGGAGAAGGCGCAGACATCTTTATTTATCGCCATTATTTATCTAGACGACATCCTCCTCATGGCGGGCGACGTGCAGACCTTCCTTCGCGACACCACGACCACGGTCCGTCTCCTGCAGGATCTAGGGTTCGTTATCAATGTGGAGAAGTCATCTCTCTCCCCCACTCAGACTGTCCAATTCCTGGGGTTCACAGTGGATGCTGTGGCAGGGGTACTCAGGTTACCGGCCGCAAAGGTCCAATTTATAAAAAAGGAGATTCGTCGCCTACTCAGTCATCGCTGCGTTTCCCTTCGGAACCTCGCAAGGGTTATTGGCCTTCTGTCCTCGTCTATCCAGGCTATCTTCCCGGGCCCTCTCCACTATCGTGCCCTTCAGCGCTTAAAGACTTTCCATCTTCGCGCGTCGGGTTCTTACGATCACCTTATCACTCTTTCCGACGAGGCTCGTCTGGAACTCCGCTGGTGGCTGGGGCACGTGGAAGCTTGGAACGGTCGTGCCATTTTCAGCTCGGTTCCGGACTTCGTTCTGGACTCCGACGCCAGTCTGTTGGGCTGGGGAGCGGCCTGTGGCCCGGTGGCCACGGGAGGTCCGTGGACCGCCGAGGAGCGCGGCCTTCACATCAATTCTCTCGAGCTGATAGCCGGCTCGTTCGCGGTTCGCAGTTTCACCAAGAACCTTACGCACTGCTCCCTGGTTCTGCGCATGGACAACGTGTCCGCGGTGAGGTACATCAATCGTCTGGGGGGCTCTCGCTCGCGGCTTCTGACCGAGCTGACCAAGGCTCTCTATCAATATTGTCTAGACAATCATCTGTCAATTCGGGCGGAGTATCTACCCGGGTCAGACAATTTGGTGGCGGACTGGTTCTCGCGCCATTGGAGGGACGCCAGCGACTGGCGTCTACTCCCCTCGGTCTTCCGCGCGATCGAGCTTCACCGCGGTCCCTTTCATCTGGATCTGTTTGCGTCCCGGACCAACTGTCAGACTCCAGCATTTTTCAGTTGGCTGCCGGATCCGCTCTCGTTGGCTGCGGACGCGTTCCTTCAGTCGTGGCCTCCGAGGGGAGCTTATGCGTTTCCCCCGTTCTCCATGATCCTTCGGGCTCTTCACACCATAGCTCGTCAGGGTGTTATGATCGTTCTGCTGACCCCCTCTGGAGAACTCAACCTTGGTTCCCGTTGCTCCTGGAGCTGTCTTGTGCGGATCCCCTTCTTCTTCCATCGTTGGGGGACCTCTTGCTGGACCCAGACGGGTATCCTCACCCTCTGGTCCTGCAGGACCGCCTGTCCCTGGTGGCCTGGACAGTTTCCGGGGATCCTGGGACATGTCGGGTTTATCGGCGACGGCTCGAGATCTACTCGGGCTCCTGGCACCAGGAAATCCTATCTCCAGGCTTGGAAGGTCTGGAGTCGCTGGTGTCTGGAACAGCGTTGTGATCCCCTTACGGCCCCTGTAACGATTGTCATCAACTTTTTAGCTCATCTTTTTTCCCAGGGGAAATCGTACAGGACCATCAACCTGTTTCGGTCGGCCATTTCTGCTGCGCACGTTCCCGTGGCGGGCCTTGGGGTCGGTAAAGACCCCGCGGTCTGTCGGCTCCTGCGCGGCATTCGGTCTTCCAGACCCCCTTTGCCTCGCTATGCTTCTTTTTGGGACGTTTCCAAGGTCCTTGAGTTCCTGGAGAGTTGGCCAGACAACGACCGGTTGTCCCTACGTCAATTGTCTGCCAAACTTGCCTTGCTTCTTTGTCTGGTGTCCTTCCGTCGCGTTTCCGATGTTCTGGCCTTTGATGTTTCTTCTTTTTCTTTTTCCCCTGCGGGGGTTTCCGTTCGCGTTTCACGCCGGACTAAATGTCTGTCGTCCTCGGTTTCTTATCCTTATTTCCCGGACAGACCTCGGTTGTGTGTGGCGCGTTGTGTTTTAGCTTACATTCACGTGACTAATCCTTTTCGTTCCTCTGATTCGGGTCCTCTGTTCATCTCTTATGTTCGACCTTTCCGCCCGGTTTCGAGTCCCACCTTAGCCAGGTGGGTTCGCTGGATCCTTCGGTTGGCTGATGTTCCGGACTCTTTCGGGGCTCACTCGGTTAGGGGTGCGGCTGCCTCGGCGGCTTTCGCTGCGGGCAGTTCTATGGCCGACATCATGTCGGCGGCGGACTGGTCGCGGGAGTCCACGTTCCGGACTTTTTACTTTCGCCCTCTGTCTCATGCTTCTGTTAGTTTTATGGCTGGGCGTTAAAATTGCAAAATACGAAGCCTCCTGTCTTGCTGTAAAATTGGAGATTAATCTAGCCTTGGTACAGAATTAATCTGAATTTTATTAAAGACAGGAGGCGAGTATTTTCCCCCCCTTCTAGGTTTTCCCTCCCTGGGTTTTTTCATTGGGTTTGCCTTTATTTTGGGGGGGGGGGATTGTTTATATGTGTTTACTGACAGTATTTATTTCATGGTGTTTTTGGTATTATAACCAGTTTCTTGTGTCTTTACTTTATTGCCAGGTTCTTTTCCTTGTTATAATTGCCTGGTACTCTCACGTATTTGTTCTCCTTTTCAGGCCGCTCCTCCGCTATCTAGAGTGTTCGTGGATCCTGTTCGTTCAGTTTTCTGCTGGGTTTTTCCGCTGGTATATGGCTGTTTGTTCCTGGTTTTTCCTGTTCGGCTTATCCTGGCAAAGAAAGAGGAGGAGTGACTGGACTTTGTATCATTTATAGGGTCTTTGGGCTTTGTTCTTTTATCATTAACTGTTTTGCTGCTGGAGGTTATTCAGTAAAGGAAGTAATGCAAAATACTCGCCTCCTGTCTTTAATAAAATTCAGATTAATTCTGCACCAAGGCTAGATTAATCTCCAATTTTCTTCTTTCTCGTTTAGTGTATTCACACAGATTGTAGAGTATTATAGATTTCTTCAGAACAAGATGGACCTTTTAAGATATCATTATTTTGATCATTATACATTATATTATATTAATGTATTAATACAATATACATTATAAATACATTACATAATGTATTTTAAAAATACATTAAGTACAATATGTATAAGTACTATATTGGTATTGGCATAAAATACCCCCCTTACATTCCACCACTTTTTTCTTAGTTTTGTACTTTGGAGGCAAGAAAGTGTTTTTTAATGTATATGTCTAGCGAGGGGGCACCTATTTTTTTTTAATTTTTCCATTTTCAACATTTTTTTGGAACTGGATGGTTTTCCCTTATGATGTCATAGTGACATTACTGGAGTCTTTATTTTTTAATTGTATTACATTTTTATTTATTCCTATAATTATTTTTAAATTGTTTATGTTTTTTTTAAATATTTTTTTATTTATATATTTCATATTTGCAGGGCTCCATTGCTCTGAATTGCTGACCGCAGTACCTGTGATCAGCCTGCAGGGAGAGTTCAGAGGTCCCAGGAGGGTCTGGACAGAATTGATCAATTCTGAGGCTCTTTCCAGCAGCAGAATGTGGCCATGGTGGCCCTGCGTGTTTGATGATGTTGCTGAATGCCTGAGACATTGTAGCAACACTGGCTCATCTCACTTAACAGCATGACGTGCCAGAAATGTCCATTGTCACTAACTGTACGCATTTTCATGATGTAACTTCAATTGTCATGAAGCGGTTAATCAGTATTTATTATTTTTTATTGATTTATATAACGCGATCCTACTCCAAATCACTGGACAATGGGTTAAAAGAACATAATAGGTAGTGCATTACATAACAAAAGTTAAGAAAAGCCCTGCTCAAATGATTTTACAATCCAGTTCTGTCAATCCATGGAGAAATTTGGTAAATTTACAAAGAAGTTTGCAAAACGCTTTATAGAATATGATCTTGGCTTCATGTGGTTACCAATTACAGTAAAATTTTATCTGTAAAATCTTTATTGGTTCCAAACTGGAACTTGGAACCTTCAACTGTAAACTCATAGTAAATGCCAATCTATCTATCTATCTATCTATCTATCTATCTATCTATCTATCTATCAGCTAACTATCATATCTTTAAAAAACGTAAAAAAATATATACATTTGTTTGCATTTTTTTCACATTTCTTGGTCTGTTCTACTTTCCGCTGCTGCCAAACACATTGCTTTTCTAATTTAGAAATGCTTGGTATTCATGCAACATTAATAGAAATAGAGGGCACTGCAATTCCATTAGGTTGTGGGGCATGTAGTGGAGGTATAGAAAAAAGTGCTAGATCAGGATATCTAGCAACCTAGATAGAAAAATATACATTTAACTGCCAAGAAAAGTCTGCAGATAAGGCACTTTCATTTTCATGAGGGATTTTTCACTTATCATCCCATTGCTATAATGCTATATTTATGCAGATGGGAAATCAGAGTAATGTATTACAAGTGTAATTTAATGTGTAACAAGTGCAATTTATTTCCTATGTGCATATACAAAGTGTTGATTAATAAAACTGTAATTGCTGGGCAAAATAAACTGCATTTGAGAGTCAATTTGTTTGAGGATGTTTTTATTTGTATTATCATGGAATGGTACTTATAATTAGTTATTATTACTAGACTTGGGCACCAGGGGGCTCTTCGTGTTCGTCTTCGTGCTCGTCTTCGGCAAAAAAAAAAACTTCGTATTCCGCGAATATTCGCCTGGTCCTGTCTTCTCTTCGGGCGAATATTCGCGGACATTCTTCGTGCTCGGGTTTTCTTCGTTTTCCCCGGTTAAGGGGTTAAAACGGGGTTAAAGCCGCTCTGGCGCCAGGAGTTTAAATGTCCGTATGAGCAACTCTATTGGTCGTCAGCAGGGGGCTCGTCTGCCATTGGTTGATGGCAGACGAGCCCCCTGCTGGCGACCAATAGGGTCGCTCGTACAGACTGTTATACTCCTGGTGCCGTAATTGTCCGGCAGATCCCGCTGGTCTCCCTGTTCTATAATTTATTAACTGATAGAACAGGGAGACCAGTGGGATCTGCCGGGTAAGTTACAGCATTGGGGTTTTAAAAGTCTGCACGAGCGACTCTGTTGGTCGCTCGTGCAGACTTTTAAAACCCCAATGCTACAACTTACCCGGCACATCCCACTGGTCTCCCTCCCTGTTCAATTAATTAAATGTCCGTACGAGCGAACAATAAAGTCGCTCGTACGGACATTTAACTCTGTACAGGGAGGGAGACCAGTGGCATCGGCAGGGTAAGTTGCAGCATTGGGGTTTTAAAACCCCAATGCTGCAACTTGCCCTGCCGATGCCACTGGTCTTTAACTAATTGAACAGGGAGGGAGACCGATGCCACTGGTCTCCCTCCCTGTTCAATTAGTTAGTCTGTGCCGGGTTAAATGTCCGTACGAGCGACCAATAAAGTCGCTCGTACGGACATTTAACTAATTGAACAGTTAAATTAGTTAGGGGTTAACTTTTTTTTAAAGGGTTAAGGGGCCGTGCAAGTGAGCCTATTGGTCGCTTGCACGGCCCTTTAACCTATGGATTTCTGCTCCCGTTAACCCCTTCGATACTGTGTTAACGCAGCATCGAAGGGGTTAACGGGAGCGGAAATCCATAGGTTCGCTGTCAGGGGCTACAAAGACCGTGCGAGTGAGCCTATTGGTCACCTGCAGGGTCTTTCTCTGGCATCAACCAATTGGTTGATGCCAGAGGAGGTCCCTGTAGGCGACCAATAGGCTCATTCGCACTGCCCTGTAACCCGTGACGGCGAACCTGCGGATTTCCACTTCCGGGAACTGCCGCGATGCCGCGAAGGGGGGGAATGGTAGACGAAGACGAAGACAATCACGAAGATCTTCGTGGTGTGTGTCTTCGTCTTCGCCTACGTTTTACCGCCGCCGTCTTCTCTTCGGCGTGTCTTCGGAACGAACACGAAAACGCACTCTTCGTGTTCGTTTCCATGTTCGCCCGAAGACGAATGCACAAGTCTAATTATTACTATTACTGGTTACTTAAATATACATTTTAATTTGAATAAAATATTTCCTGTTGAAATGTGCATGATACATCTATTTCATGCACACAAAGTATATTGGGATATATTATCTCTGAGTAATTCCCTTTTTTTATCAGTGGGAGCAAGACAAATACAAATTTATACTGAAACATGAAGCTTTAGTACAGTAATTTGTACAAAGCGCATAAGCTCACCTGCCATGTCAAGTCATCCAAGGAGAGGTGAGTCCTAACTTACACACACTGTTATTTAACCAAGACACAATGGTTGGGCTTTCAAACCAAATATAAAAGGGCAGGTTTTATATACAGTATCTCACCCTTTTAATGTTCATGTTTATCTCAACCATTTAAGCCTCAAATCTTATGCTTACTACCATGGTAACCAAAGTAGTTAGAAATATAAAAGCGATAACATGCAGGGATCTGTAGTTGTGATGACAAAACAGCCCTTCCATAAAAAAAATAAATGAAATAAAAACACAGACATTTGTCTAATATTTCTATGATTGCATAAAGTAATGGGATGCATGGTTTGCCTTAAAATAGGTTTCTAAGAATGGCTTATTTTAACCTGAACAAAACTGGATTTTGAGATTTGAAGTGTGAGATATTTATAAGGTTGTAGAAGTAAACACTGTCACTATTAACTACTCCGTACCAATTACATCCTGAAAAGATGTCGCTACAGGACCAATGACATTAGGTTAGAGATTAAAGTTAGGGTTAGGTAGGGGTTAAAAAAATAAAAACCGTTTTTACAAAACTTAAAATAAAGGAAATGTATTTATTTGTTTTTTAATCTCTTTTTTTTTTTTAAATACACATTTATGAATATGGTATAAAATGCCATACTTGTTCTACAAAAGATACAATTACCATATGTGAATACTAAACTTATTTATTAGGATTCTTCCAAACTTTATTTTTAACAAAATTTGACAATTTAGTGCTTTCGTAAGAATCTTCTATGATGAGGAGGGTCCCCAACGAAACAAAAATGAACAGCAAAATCTATGAAATGTCATTAAGATTCATCCATTCATTTGACACATTTCTGCTCCATTACAACACAGTTTGTCGCCATTACAACTTGTTTTGGCGCTCTTTAATGAGGTAGAGTGGGAAGGGACTGTGTATAAGGGGGTGCATTTAAATGATAGATAGGTACCTAGATAGATAGATAGATAGATAGATAGAGGTGGACTCATTAATGATGAACCCCTTGAGAACCTTTTTTTCCCCATGTTTGCACTAAATGACCAGAGCAGTTTTTGTGCTTTTCCTATGACATTACCCTTAATACCGACTGTAACGGGTTCACCAAGAGAGCTGTAGTAACTCCCAGAGATCACCCACATGTATCCTCCTGTTGTCCCCGGAATCACTTCCAGCACCAGTCAGCATGCACACCTTGGAACCCTGCTATGTGTACCCAATAAGTAGACACAACTACCTTGAACTGAGTACAGCAGGAATGAACAGTTTATTGTTGTAAAACATAGACTGATATACCCACAGAACTTCATTAACATAAATCAACATTGATAAACAGGTACATGTAGACAACCCAACCTTTAATCCCCTTTATATACTGAATATCCCCCTGGTAGCCATCCTGTTAATGGGATTACTTTACACAATGGTGTTCCTGCCTGTTTGGCAGCCAGGCTGGAGCCATCTCTGAGTACCTTGGGCTCCTGTATGACAGGTCATTCTGTCACACCGACTTTCTCATTTAGTGCACCCACACACATTATATATTGGGTTTTTTTCAACACAAGTAGGGCTTTCTCTTTAAATAATTATTATATATAAATTTGCTCTGTGGAAATATTATTAAGAAAACTCCAGAACAATAATACTTTCCATTAGACTTGTGCATTCGGATTTGTACAAAAAAAAGTTTGGCCGAAATTCATGGGTCCATATTCACTCACACTTTCGCTTACTCGCTCACACTCTCATTCTCATTCACTCTCTCATGCTGTCTAAATGCTTCCCTACTTTTACTACCAACCACTTCTGCTTCCGCATCTTTTATCTTCTCCCTTTTCTTCTCTCCTCTGTATTGTATCTTCAACACTTCATCTACTATCTTATTTCTTCGTCCGCATCTTTGTAGACATAACTTGACAGCATCTTTCGCAAAATGGCGGCACTGCTGTGATGTCATCCTTGATCTTCCAATCAGGGAAGAGGATCTCACCAAAAGCACTGCTATATTGCCCTCAGTCCGAATGAGAGCAAAATGTTGGTGCTGGCGTTGATGTCAGAGAAAAAGCTAATCAGGATCAGATAAAAGAAAATCAGGAATGTTAGCAATCATAAGTAGGGGACAGTTTTATACATCCAGTAAGGTGTATAGGAAGACATCAGCACATTTGGCAGCATACATGATCATGGGGTAAAAAAGACTCTTAATACAAGTCACAGCATGAGATGGTTGACATCCATGGCACATTGTTGTGGCTGAAATCCTTATGACAGTCAATAGAATGGAAGACAGCACCTGCGGTAAATGTTCCACTATTACCAACATATTAAAAAATATATCTGAGCCTTCTAGATGTGTAATAAACCTCACACTTGAATAACATTTTCCACTAGTAATTGGTTAAATAAGCCCTTGATAGAAATCACAATTATAACAATATCAAGCAGGGTTTATAGTTAGAATAATGAAAGATACATCTGTTCATTTACTGTAAAATTAATAATGACAGCATTTTTTGCTTCTGTGTTATTATTCAGTTTTTTTCGAGCAAAAATAACTGTCATTATTTAGCAATGTGACACATTAAAATTGACTAATTAGTTCTTTCACTTTGTCATATGCAAATTAATTCAACCTATTGTTTTTTCATTTTCCCTTAACAAATTATCTAACTGGATTTTCTTATCAATGTAATACTCAGAAGCAAAATTTAATTTTATGATACTACACTATGTACCTAGGGTAGTAAGTGTGACCATTTCTACACGCAATTATAAAACTTCCTTTTCTTTCCCTAAATTAAGACGTATTTATTTCTTTAACATTCATTGAAAGGAAGGATGCCTTCAAGTACCTCATATTTTTACCTCCCCAAAGATCTTTGAGAACACCTTTTTTCTTATCTAATGATTCACTAAAAAGAATCACATTCTCTTTAACTTTCCAAGCCCTTCATCTACTTCTTATATGTTCTCCCCAAGGCAACATGAAAACATCTGCAATAAATAAATAAACACCATACAATCCTCCATGGTTTTTCCAATCTTTTAAATTGTAAATGGACTGGCACTACACAAAATTAGTTTTTTGGAGTACTAGAAAATGAGACTTTAGTATCTGATGCTGATAAGTAGAAGACTGGGGGTAATGTGCAAAGGTACTTCTTTAGTTATGAATAGTGGATACATGGAGTAGCATTCCAGTGTAGGTAATGAAGACCAACACAGTAAACAAATTTAAAATAAAATAGTTGTAGACATTTTCTTTAACTAGTTTTTCAGTTAGATGACATTGCCATTATTGACTGGAACCATACTACAAAAAAGGGGTACTAAGTACTTTTTTCACTCAAAATCCAAAACGAGAAACGTCTTACTTCAATCCACAGCATGTGTATATCACTTCCACTGTCAACAATGCTTAAGTATCAAAAATAGGATTTGGGTCTGCAACATCAGAGAAAATGAAAGAAACGGAAATTCATTTACAGTTTTCGTTGTGCGAAACATGACTCTTACATTACATTTATTTAAAAAAGGGCCAGCAGATTCCACAGCGCTGTTACAGTCAGAAGAAAAATTTAGAAACAAGCACAGTAACACTACCCCTTCTCATTCCCTTCTGCCCTATCTACCCCGTCTCACTCCCTTCTCCCCTATCTACCTCTTCTCACTCCCTTCTCCCCTATTTACCCCTTCTCACTCCCTTCTCCCCTATCTACCCCTTCTCACTCCCTTCTCATCTCTCTATCCTTTCTCCCTCCCTTCTCCCTACCTACCCCTCTCCCTCATCTCACTCCCCTCTCCCTATCTACCCCCTCCTCACTATCTACCCTCTCTCCCCCGTCTCACTATCTACCCTCTTCCCCTATTTGAAGTTCACTTACCTTGTAGAAGTCCTGTGGTAGGAGCGCGAGGCCTCTGTCTCCCTGCTCTGCTGTGGTCCGCACTGCTTCACTGTTGACCGCCGGACAAGGTACTGCACCAGGAGTTTAAAAGTCTGTACGAGTGACTCTATTGGTCGCCAGCAGGGGGCTCATCTGCCATTAACCATTGGCAGACGAGTCCCCTGCTGGCGACCAATAGAGTTGCTCATACGGACATTTAAATTCCTGGCACCAGAGCTGCTGCGGTATGCGTTAACCCTGTATTAACCCTGTATTTTTCCTGAAGACAAGCATGAACACGAAGAGCCCCCTGTTGCCCAAGTCTACTGACAATTGTAAGCTCTAATTTTGTGGTGCCAGTTTGGGGAAGGTCCTTTCTTGTTCCAGCATGTCTGTGCATGAAGCAAGGTCAATAAAGACATGGTTTGATGAGTTTGGTGTGGAGGAAATCAAGTGGCCTGTACAGAGCCCCAGGGGCTGAATCTAAATAAAACGGCTGCACACTGAAGTGGCCGATTAGGCCGTGCCAGGGCCGTCTTTAATGTGGGGCAAAAGACCGCAGCACCCGCGGTAGGCCGGCCAGTCCGTGGGCCAGCACACTGAGATGCCAATGCAGCCGATGTGGCTGTGCGTTTTAAAGCGGCGATAAGACCCCCCCGGCCGCTGCCCAGTGCCTCAGTGAGGCTCTTCATCCCGCTCCTTTGAAGATGCGACGTGCCGCTCAAGGGGGCGGAGTCACACAGAACAGCTACTCGTGAGAGAGAAGAACGCGTCAGAGGAAAGCAGTCTCCTGGAAAGGAAGGCAGCAAAAAAGTGTCTGGGGTGACCCATATTCAAAGGGGGGTGCCTTGGGACAACAATAAAATACAAAAAGGAGGTGGCTGGGGGGTATAAGTACACAACAGAGTTGTTGGGGCATCACATAAATCAATACACAAGGGTGTTGGGGCATAAATGCACAAAGGCTGGGGGCACAAATGCACATGGGACAATACACAAGGGTGTGGGGGAATACATTAAAACCAAAGCGTGGCCTGGCTGGTGGATCAGTACAAAAGGGGGGGACACATAAAAAAAAACAAGTGGGAAAGCATTTGTTATGCTTTATGTAGAGTAACCCTTACTGATGCGGGTGTCGGTGTAGCAGAGCCTGTCCTGGTAAGTGTGTGTGTGTTTGGTGTGCCGGTGTGGCAGAGCCTGTCCTGGTGTGTGTGTTTGGGTGTCGGTGTAGCAGAGCCTGTCCTGACATGTGTGTGTTTGGGTGTGAGTGTGGCAGAGCCTGTCTTGGTGTGTGTGTTTGGGAGTCGGTGTTGCAGAGCCTGTCCTGGTGTGTGTGTTTGGTGTGCCGGTGTGGCAGAGCCTGTCTTGGAGTGTATGTTTGGTGTGCCAGTGTGGGAGAGCCTGTCTTGGTGTGTGTATGTTTAGCTAATGGTGTGGCAGAGCCTGTCCTGGCATATGTGTGTTTGGGTGTGAGTGTGCCAGAGCCTGTCCTGGTGTGTGTGTTGGGGTGTCAGTGTGGCAGAGCCTGTCCTGGTGTGTGTTTGGTGTCTTGGTGTGGGAGAGCCTGTACTTGTGCATGTGTGTCTGGGTGTCGGTGTGGCAGAGCCTGTCCTGGTGTGTGTATTTGGGTGCCAGTGTAGCAGAGCCTGTCCTGGTGTGTGTTGGGGTGTCAGTGTGGCAGAGCCTATCCTGGTGTGTGTTTGGTGTCTCGGTGTGGCAGAGACTGCCCTGGTGTGTGTGTGTGTTTGGTGTGCTGGTGTGGCAGAGCCTGTCCTGGTGTGTGTGTGTTTGAGTGTCAGTGTAGCAGAGCCTGTCCTGGTGTGTGTGTTTGGGTGTCAGTGTAGCAGAGCCTGTTCTGGCGTGTGTGTGGTTGTGAGTGTTGCAGAGCCTGCCCTGGTCTGTGTGTATATTTGGTGTACCGGTGTGGCAGAGCCTGTCCTGGCGTGTGTGTGTTTGGGTGTGAGTGTGGCAGAGCCTGTCTTGGTGTGTGTGTTTGGGTGTCAGTGTAGCAGAGCCTGTCATGGTGTGTGTATTTAGGTGTCGGTGTGGCAGTCTGTCCTGGTGTGTGTGTTTGGGTGTTGGTTTGGCAGAGCTTGTGCTGGTATGTGTGTTTGGCATGTTGGTGTTGCAGAGCCTGTCCTGGTGTGTGTGTTTGGCTGTCGGTGTGGCAGATCCTGTCCTGGTGTGTGTGTTTGGGTGTCAGTGTGGCAGAGCCTGTCTTGGTGTGTGTGTGTCTGTTTGTCTGGGTATCAGTGTGGCAGAGCCTGTCTTGGTGTGTGTGTGTTTGGTGTACCAGAGCCTGTCCTGGTGTGTGTGTCGGGGGTGTCGGTGCGGCAGAGCCCGTCCTTGTGTGTGTTGACGTGTCAGTGTGGCAGAGCCTGTCCTGGTGTGTATTTGGGTGCCGGTGCAGCAGAGCCTGTCCTGGTGTGTGTGGTGGGGTGTCAGTGTAGCAGAGCCTGTCCTGGTGTGTGTTTGGTGTCTCGGTATGGCAGAGCCTGTCCTGGTGTGTGTGTGTTTGAATGTTGATGTAGCAAAGCCTGTCCTGGTGTGTGTGTTTGGGTGTCGGTGTAGCAGAGCCTGTCCTGGTGTGTGTTTTGGTGTCGGTGTAGCAGAGCCTGTCATGGTGTGTGTGTTTTGGTGTCGGTGTGGCAGAGTCTGTCCTGGCGTGTGTTTGGGTGTTGATGTGGCAGAGTCTGTACAGGTGTGTGTGTTTGGCGTGTTGGTGTTGCAGAGCCTGTCCTGGTGTGTGTGTTTGGCTGTCGGTGTGGCAGAGCCTGTCCTGGTGTGTGTGTTTGGGTGTCGGTGTAGCACCCAACATTTTTTTAATAGTAAATAATATGATACAGTCAAAACAATGTCATCTAAAGAAAGCCCTTCTTGTACTGAAAAAAACAATATCTAATGTGTGTGGGTTCAGTAAACGGGAAAGAAGAAAATTACAGCTAAACACGAGCAGCACAGAAATGTTAAAAAGGCCATTGTCACGAAGGGTACAAAAATTAAAATCAGCCTTTGTCACGAAGGGGTTAAGGAGTTGCTATAGATGTGGATAAACAGTATAACCAGTTAGGAGATCTTCCCCAGCAAAGTTCATAGACAGTTCGCACTAAAACAAAGTTTGATTCTGGGTTTTGCAACCATATTTGGTTCCAGTAACTTTGCTTGCGTCTTTTGTGAGCATTTATTAGTGTAAGTAATACTGTAAGTGAAATTCGGTTGTGTATTTAACTCCCAAACACATGGTCAGCGATTCTATTTTGATACAAGCACATGGTCTGTGAACGTAAACACAGCTTGATTACTGTCTTTTCATACTCTCACATTTAGTTTGATGCTTTTGCGCATTTTGGGTTTGCAGTTTTCACTTACGATTTATTTTTAAAAACAGTGGTTTTTGTAAAACCCTTTGCAGCAATTCTTGCACAAAAATTCATAATTCACGCAAAGCCGCAATAATAGGAGTGTTTATGGAGGAATCATTTAGCAACTATTAATTTAAAAAATAGTTACAAAAGAGTGGTTTAATCTCTTAAAATCAGGCTTCAGGCTATTAATGGTGCAGGAGTTGCAGTAATGGTGTTTTTGAAGATTTACAGATTTACAGTTCAATGTTCAGATCACATCTGTCTCAGGTAAGAGCACTGGCATAACTACCAGCGCGACCCCTGCGACCACTAAAATTGTTTAGAAAGGGCCCAGTGCAGTCCAGGTCAGAAGGGCCCTTTCTAAACTACTTTGCACTGGCACGTGGAGACAAGAACATATCAGGGTCATGTTACATCACATAATCCCGCAGTGAAACCGAGGTTTCTGCTTGCTTTTAAACTTGTTGCTGTCACCACAGACATGACATCAGGTAAAGTCCAACAACTTTTTCACATTAACTCTTGGAGAAGCAATCTTTATAAAAATGATATCCTGGTCACCATGAAAAAAGACTTTTGAAAGTACAATCAGGTGATGAATTGTGATTGGACACTATGCACAGGGTAGCATGAGCAGTAATTGCCTAGTAGATGTACTTTGAAGGAAGAGGATGTGTTGCAGATTGTTAGATGGGTAGTGTGGCAGGTAATGCTGCAGATGAAGACTAGTTATCTGGAATTGATATGTATATTGAATGTATAACAAGGATCAAGGACAGAAAAGCTGGTTTGTACACAATGTGGCAGAGTAACCAGGGCCGGCCCGACAATGGAGCCAAGTGGGGCAACCGCTCCAGGCGGCACTTTTGAAGGGGCAGCACTTTGCCCCAAGCCCTTTTTTTTTTTTTTTAAAGCGAAAGAGAGAGAAAGGGGCGCCGAGTGGTTTTCGCTTACCTAGCTGTCAGTACCCGCTCGGCGCCCCTCTCTCTCTCCTCTGCGGCGAGTCTCCCTGTTCGGTCTCAGTGCCGGCTTGTAATGCTGAGTGCCGGAATATTTCCGGCGCTCAGCATTACAAGCCGGCACCAAGACCGAACAGGGAGACTCGCCGCAGGACTGCTGAAAGGTAAGTACAAGGGGGGGGGGACGGAGGGAGAGGAAGGGTAGATAATGGGGGGGGGGCGGCAGGGACGGAGGGAGAGGAAGGGTAGATAAGGGGGGGGGGCGGCATTTTGCCTTGGGCCGGCCCTGAGAGTAACAATAATGGTTGCAGGAGTCGCAACTGTGACTGGGCCCGCCACTGACATGACCACGTGTCCCACTTGTCCGCCCCTGTAATGCCACTACGTACGGATAATACCTGCTGCTAGCAGCATAGAGAGCATAGAGAGATCATCCAGTCACATAGAGAGAGATCATCCAGTCAGATACTCTCATTCTCTCTCCCTGTATACTGTATCTGACTGATCTAGAGAGCAGGAAGTGAAATTACTTCCACTTCCTGCATGCTAGATCAGTCTGCTCACAGCACAGAGGAATAGAGACACATCACTCCTGCAGATAAGTGGTGTGGGCAGGGGCACATGAATACTGTTTGGTGTGCAAAGATGGCACAAATCAGCTGTTTGAGGCCACTGACAAGTGGTTTGGGGACTAAAATGGCACAGACAAGCTGTTTTGGGGTACTGACAAGCTGTTTTGTGGCAAAGTTGGCACATACAGGCTGTTTGGGGACAAAGACTGCACAGGCAGACTGTTTAGGGGCAATGACGGGTTTCTGGGCAAAGACTGCACAGACAAGCTGTTTTGGAAGCTTCTATGGCACTGATAAGCTGTTTGAGGGCAGAGGTGGCAGTTACAAGCTGGGTGAAATCAAGGTGCCCTGGGGCAATTTTTGCACCGGTTTCTTGTAGTTTCTTCTTATGCCCCTGTTACAATGTATAATTAATGGAATAGTATGGATAGTAGGCCTGGATGGAAGGGGATGGTTAGTATGGAGATGGCGACCTGGATGGATTGGGATGTATCAAGTAATCGGGAAGGCAGGCCGCTATGAAAGTAAAAAGACCAGTGACAAGGAATGAGGGGTGAGGATGACAATGACCCAGGGGGTTAGATGGATAGTAGGCATGATGTATGCTGATGGCAATCAGAGTGGAGTAGAGCGAAGAGCTACAAGTAGCAATAGGGCTACATAAAAAGACTAGTTTACAATATTTTGGTTAACTGGTATTTTTCTCATTTAAAAGTTTTCTTGTATCCATATTGTTACATATATAATATATTTTTTTGGCAGGTCTATAATAAACATTTATTGTGAAATTTATTTCCATTAATTGATTTTGTTAAAATTTCATGAATTATGAAGTAATCTTTTCTAGCTTATATCTCTTTATTTAGTGCCTTACAAGAAAGAACACATTTATATCAACTTCCTAGAAATGTATCATAAACTGTTATAAAGATTCATGTTTTTTGCATACCATGTCTTGAAAATAAATGTATATGGATTTGCATCTGCTTAGATGCAATGTTTTAACATATTGATTGAGAAAAGGCTAAAGGTTGGGTCATATGGTAAGCACTCCCATTAACTACAGTCATTTTATATACCTGTGGGGTGTAAATGATAACAAGGACTGCTCTGATTTTATTTCTTTTTTTTATTATGTGTGTAGAACAACACCAGATAGAAATGCACTGTATATCAGGGCATATATGACTGATTGATGAGTGACCACATGTCCCAGGTTGAGAATTCTGAGTGAAATAGGTCTTAGCCAATCAGGAGAGGCTGAGTCCCTCCATGACACTGAGCTTTGTGTAATAGCTGATTTTATTTTTTGTACCCTTCGTGACAATGGCTGTTTTAACATATCTGTAGTGCTCGTGTGTAGCTGTAATTTTCTTCTTTCCCGTTTACTGAACCCACACAAGTCATATATTGTTTTTTTCAGGACAAGAAGTGCTTTCTTTGGTTGTTATTATTTTGATTCTATCATATTATTTACTACAAAAAAGTATAAAATATGGTTACAAAAATTGCTTTTTCTGACCTTTACTTGAAAAATCTTTAACTCATCTATAAAAGCTAATGAAAAAACCTGCTAAATAGATTCTACTATTTATCCTTTGCTTTTTTCTGCAAGTTATGTAGGGCTGCAACTAACGATTATTTTAATAATCGATTAGCTGGCCGATAATTTTTTCGATTAATCGGATAAAATATGCAATTTTTTTTTATTTAAAATAATGTAATAATAAACGTACAATTTACACTTTCATCTCTTTATTGCAATGGCCTCTCGCTATTCACCTTCTTATATAATACAAAGTTATTAGTAAATATTAATTCATATGTTAACTATTTTTCATATTTAATAAAAACTGAGAAAAAAGCCTTGTTTATATTTTCTTTTATTTACCAAACTGCCCCCAGTTATGCACATCTGACCCCCAGCTTGCCACTCTGCCCCATATATGCCTTATACCTCTTATATGCCAGAGATTCCACTGTGCCCCCAATATGCCACTGTGCCCCCGATATGCCTTATACTCCTTATATGCCAGTGATATCCAACTGAGCCCCCTGATATACCTTTTACCCCCAGATATGTCTTATGCCCCCCTGATATGCCTTATAACTTCCAATATGCCCCCCCTTTAATGCCTTATACCTCCCTATATGCCACTGTGCACCCTGATATGCCACTCTGCTCCCCATAAATGCCCTGCACCACCCTGAAATTCTCCCTGATTCACCACTCTGCCTCCCCAAGGTATGCCACTCTGAAATTCATTATACCCCCCATACACCACTCTACCTCCCCTATACACCACTCTAACTCCCCCAGATATGCCATTCTGCCTCCCTGAAATTCATTATACCCCCCATACACCACTATAACTCACCCATACACCACTCTGCCTCCTCCCCCTCCCATACTCCACTCTGCCTCCTCCCCCTCCCATACACCACTCTGCCTCCTACCCCTCCCATACTCCACTCTGCCTCCTCCCCCTCCCATACTCCACTCTGCCTCCTCCCCCTTCCCATACACCACTTTGCCTCCCCCCTCCCATACACCACTCTGCCCCCCTCCCATACACCACTCTGGCTCCTCCCTCTTCCCATACGCCACTCTGCCTCCTCCCCCCTCCCATACTCCACTCTGCCTCCTGTCAGCAACGGAGGTTCACAAGACACAAGGGAGCTGGGTAGAGAGGCAGAGTGGCGTATGGGAGGGGGAGGAGCCAGAGTGGTGTATGGGAGGTTGGCTCCCATACACCCCTCTGACTCCTCCCCCCTCCCATACACCACTCTGCCTCTCTCCCGACTCCCTGGTATTTTGTGAACCTCCGTTGCTGACAGGCACTTTCACTGCAGCTTCATAGAAGCCTCAGCGTAAGTGAAGGTGAAGACCGCCACCAGCTGACGGAGAGGATGATCCTCTGCAGGAGACCTCAATTCTCTGTCAGCCGGTGGGGGTCTGCATCGCACAGACAGCCTCCGTTACTCACCTTCACTTATGCTGAGGCTTCTATGAAGCTGCAGTGAAAGTGCCTGTCAGCAATGGAGGTTCACAAAACACCAGGGAGTCGGGAGAGAGGCAGAGTAGTGTATGGGAGGGGGGAGGAGTCAGAGGGGTGTATGGGATGGGGGAGAGAGACAGAAGTGAGAGACCGGCCGACGGTGAGGGGAATCCAGGTCCCCTGCAGCGTTGCGGGGGATCTGGATTCTAGTGTTATAATCTGATCTCTGTTTGAGGTCGGATTATATAAGGATAAAATCGATAAAAATCGATTCGACTAATCGATAATGAAAATAGTTGACAATGATTTTCATTATCAATTATTATCGATTTTATCGATTAGTTGTTTCAGCCCTAAAGTTATGAGGCAATAAGTACAAAGAGTGTTTTGCTATTTCAAATGCCCACATTTGGGGCATGCAGATTTTTCAATGTTGGACTTTGACATTTGGTGATCCACTGCCCATGCCCTATTTGGGAGCACTTTGAGACTGGCCAATTCAGTGTCCCCAATAAAACCATATATTTTTGAAAACATGACAACCTAGTGTATTTTAACTCTTTGCATGGACACATTTTACCACCAGGCTTTGTCAAAGTTTTCAGTAGTATTTTTTGTGTCTATTTTTCCCACACATGTTGTACTTTAGGTATACATTTACAGCTCCTGGTATATGTCACTATCACACAACAGCCCAATATCTGTTCAGAAACATCTTCTGAGTACAGTGATACCCCAGATGCATGGGGTTGTTTGGGGGCTAAAATGCCACATTCGGGATGTGTGCATTTTTCAAATTGGAAAATAGACATGTGGTCATCCTCCCCCCTGTGTTAATTGGGACATTGAACCCGGCCAATTCAATTTGCCCCATCAAATCATACACTTTTTAAAAGTAGACACCCCATGGGCTTTTAACATGCCAGTGTTTTAACTCTTTGTTTTAAGATAAAGCACTAATTTTAGGACTTGCATATGTGAATCAGTGTGTATGCGAGATATATGATATATATATAATAAAAAATGTATTTTTCCACTTCATAAATTGTCACGAATGGCAGGAATAAAATGTGGTCACCCTATGGCCCACTGATCCCCCAAGTTCAAGTTGAAAGCATTCTCCATTTGTCAGAATAGTGGTGCCTCTTGACCCTGGTCAGGTCTGTTCTTCCAATTATGAACACAGCTGAGATATGAAGAAATGTATACATAAACAAGGAGCAATAATCTGCAAAAACATATGTTTGGGTGGTTAAAGCTGAGAGTGCATTTCAAGTAACTTTGCGATACGCTCATATAGTCCACACTGAAAGGTTAAGGATTTAGGTATTATGTTGTTTAACTTGTTTTGTTGATGGTATTTTCTGGCTACATACACTTTAATCAGCTACAAAGCCTGATACATGCAAGATGAAAGAATCATATTTTCCTTTGTTCCCCTGAAGTTTTCCTTTTTATTAGTGATTGCCATACCTTTACATTAAAGCATTTTCTTTTACATGCAATCAATAATAACCTCCATCTCCTGAAAGTGAATTCCATCTCTAGGTCTTTACAAGGTTTTTCTTGTCGATGAAAATGTACACATAAGACATAGCCTGTAAAACATACATAATCTATAACTATAACATCTATAGAAAGTATGCTGATGCTAATTTTAATGTTCCTGTTATAAAATGTTTTAGTTTTTAGGACAGTGCTTTGTCATCTCTTCATGTGAGCCTCCACTCATACTAATGAACCCAGCTTCATCCAAGCAGGAGCAAAGACACTACATGATGATTATTACAATGATATACAGTAACTCTCATTGGTATATTGTGTAAGTATATCAAATAATGTCCAAATAAGTTAAATATAAACATACTGTAGCTATCTAGACTAATGGTCAATTTGTTAATAGTAATAATAACTCTGTGTTTATTAATACGGTTAAAAATTGTTCTCCAGTTGAAATATTCTTTTAAGAATGTCAAGAACTTCAGACCACTTTTAATGGATAGGCTATTGGAAAGCAAAATACAAGTTATAGTAACATTGAGTCAATAAAACTAGCCATTTTGTTACCATATAGAAAAACAAATAAATATTTTAAGAAAGCACCTATTTATTTAAGTTCAGTTTAATTAACTGAAGTGTTGCTTTCATAAACATTGATGGATTTAGGTGCTGTTTGTTTCTTCTTTAATTGTCTTCTCTGTTTCATACATGTCCTAGAGATGGACTGTTCCACTATAGGTCTGATGACACATAGGATATATTACCAAACGTTTGTGGACACCACAAAATTATTGAATGTAGGTGTTTCAACCACGTCCATTGTTTCAACCACATTGTGTATAAAATCAAGCACACAGACAAGAGTAAGAAAAACTGAAGAATACAAAAGCTTCTTCTACAATGAGTAGTTCCCTTATGGTCAGAAGTTTTGGATAAGTACTAGTGGATAGTTTTTTATAGTGGATAAAAAAAACACATTCAATAGTTTGTCATGAACCAGGTAAACTGATCTGGTAGGAGCCCAGGTGCAGGGGGATACAAGGGGTTCTGTCTGTACCCCACGATGCATAATGACTTGGGGGTTGTTACAGACAGGCGCAAGAAACAAACCACAGGCAGAATACGGTGATATGATCTGTATTGCAGATGATGATATAAACAACAAATACAGGTGTTGAGTCTCTAGGCTGGTAGCCCTCTGGATGGGGCGCACGACAGGTAGCCCTCTGGATGGGGCGCACGACAGGTAAGCCCACTTGGCAAGGCTCAAGGCAGGTAAGCCCACTTGGCAGGGCTCAAGGCAGGTAAGCCCACTTGGCAGGGCTCAAAGCAGGAACAAGTCAGGATCAGGTACTCAGGAAGGCAAATAGCAAGTCAGGAATCAGGTACACAGGGCCAAAGCAAAACTGTCCACCAACTTCAATGCAAAGGCCCCAGCTGAAGGGCTAGGCAGGTTTAAATAGGCAGGCTTGATCGAGGTAACAGGGTTCAGCTGAACATGGTAATCAGGTCTGGGTGCTTCAGAGTGGGAAGCGAGGCCACTAGTGGTATCTGAAGGAAAAGAGCAGCACAGAGGCTTGAGTATTCCAGGCTGCAAAGGGTGGAACATGCAGAGTCAATTCTTAAATAGTGTGGAAAACATTTTTTATGGCACCATGTGAGAGCTGGGACTGAATCAGTTACGTTGCTCACTGAGAGACAGAGCGTCGGAGAGAAGCCGCTTCAAGTGACATACCTACTAACAATTTTCTTCAAATCTTCCAGTCATTCCTCCATCATTTCCTCACAGATTGTGTTTATTGAAATATTGTTTCCTGTAATAACTTACTCATCTAAAGAAGCCAATATTGTCCTTCACAACACCACGTCTTGGTGTCGCTCTGTAGCACCAGATATAACTAAAATTTTATCAAACATTGTCTTGATGTTTTTTATTGTGAAGTGTATTTTTTTTTTATTTTTTTTTTTTATTTAATATTACATTTATTATAATTATATCTCATATTAGCACTCACCCAACATATTACTGTTGTGTAATGGGAAGTCCAACAAGCTTGTATAGGTGGGATTGTGTACACTATGGTCATATAGTGTACACATGGGAAGGCTTTCCACAAGATTTTGGAGCATTTCTGTGGGTTTTTTTTCTCATTGATCCAGTAAAGCATTTGTGAGGTTAGGCACTAATGTTGGATGAGATGGTCTGGCTCACAATCTCCATTCCAGTTCATCCCAAAGGTGTTTCATGTGATTGAGGGTAGGGCTCTGTGCAGGCCAGTCAAGTTGTTCCTCATCAAACTCATCCAACCATGTGTTTATGCTTGCTTCATGCCGGAATAAAAAAGAGTCTTCCTCAAACTGTTCCCACTAAATTGGAAGCATAGCATTGTCTTGGTATGCTGAAGGAGACATACCGAGAGATTTTGGACAATGCTATAATCCCAACTTTAAAGGAACAGTTTTGATAAGGAACTTTTCTATTCCAGCATGACTGTGCCCCGGTGCATAAAGCAAGGTCAATAAAGACATGGTTGGGTGTCTCTTTCCTTCACCCCTCACATTCAGTCCCTCACCAAATCCTTCTGCCTTTAACTGAAAAACATATCCTGAATTTGCCCATTTCTCAGACAAGAAATTACCAAAACACTAATGCACACCCTTGTGATATCCTGCCTGGAATTTTGCAACTCCCTACTAACTAGTCTTCTCCTCTCCTGTCTTTCACTGCTCCAATCCTTCCTCAACACTGCAGCTAGACTATCACGGCCATCACCATACCTTATCTGCTGTGCCAATAACTCCACTGGCTCCCCATATGCTTCAGAGTCAAATTCAGCCTTCTGACCCTGGCCTACAGAGACCTTAACAACTTTGCCTCCCTCTTTGCATCCTGTTTGCCATCTGAATGACAAACAACCTCTACAGCTCATCTTGACATGACCAACTCATCCCTATCCAAGCAGTTCTCTCCTTCTGTTTCACTTCCCCCTCAACCGACTAGATTGTAAGTTCACAAGAACAGGGCTCTTTTGTACTAGGTTGTTTTTGTTTGTGATTTTAAGTTAATTACCAATTCTGATTGTAAAACACCACAGAATCTGCTGGTTCTCTATAAATAAATGTAATGCTTAACCTGCCTGCATGATAGCACCAAGTA
This sequence comes from Sceloporus occidentalis, assembly GCA_023333645.1. NCBI lineage: Eukaryota > Metazoa > Chordata > Lepidosauria > Squamata > Phrynosomatidae > Sceloporus > Sceloporus occidentalis. The sequence continues at coordinate 6,993,955 of JALMGF010000036.1, read as the reverse complement.
GAAATATTGTGTTTGTGGTGTAAAGGTTACATGAATACATACCATGTCCCATCAATTCTAGCCACATTAATATTAACTATTGGGCTTCTTGGGAAAGTGAAACTTACCAAAAAAATTGCATTGCATTACTAGCTATAATAAGTGACATATTGAAGTGGGTAACTGCCATGGGCCTATCCCAAACCTTCTTTTTTCCCCTCTTTTTTTACATTAAATCTCTCTCTTGCTTTGCACAGAAAAGTCACTATGGTGGTTTGCACATTATACATTTCTAAGCACTCTAAACTGGACCACTAGGAGCTACTGAGCAAGGAACACCAATTGCCCAATAGAGTTGTCTACTCTGAGTAAAACAGTCCAAGTCCTAATCCTCATCTAATCTAGTTGCCAAGGCTAGAATATTCCTATAAATGTAATGTTTATTAGCATTGTTATATTTTATCTATAAAACTCTGATCCAAATAAATTTAAATGTTGTTATTTAATATTGAGCAATGCACACACAATTAGTTTTATGAGCTATGCAGCTATAGACCCTTAATGAACCAAAATAATAGCACATCAAAATTACTTTAAAGTCATGTCAGAGTGATGTTTTCTGTCATTTTTCTGTTGTGCATCAATTTCATATAAATTGTTGAATTTTCAGCTTGGCTGGGAAAAGCAGCTATAATTATATGTACCTCTCTAGCCTTTGTAAGATGGCATATTATAACTTGGCATCTATTTTAAGCTTGGAATCCAGGAACAATCTGTTCCCTAACTAGGAGATGTTCTTAATATTTCAAAAACAGTGCAACCTGAGATAGTTGCCATGAAAGCAAATATTATCTGGTGCCGGCACTTTTGTTTACATATATTAAATTATAAATACTATCATACTATTAATTCCTGGTGAAAAGTTAATAATTTGAATGCTAGAGGGATCAGTTTTATATTACCATCTGTGCTTAATATCAATTTATTAAAACGTTAAAGCAAGTATAAAACACATGCTGTGTAATTGCAAACAGGTATTTAAGACAATACCTATAATTTTTTTGTACTTCTAATTTCATATGCAATATATTTTAATTAAAATATATTAGGGGAAAATGAAAACTGATTAATTCATATGTGTTATACCTTATGGAAGTTAATGGGATTTACTGGGAATGATAATGGGCAGTGTTTATTAATTCATGACAATAATGACTAGAGATGATTTCAAAGCAAGGGCACATTTTCTTCCAAATACATTAAAAAACTTTAGTGAGAGAGCACTAGTATTGCATGCAAGTTACAAAATATTTGGCCATAATTAGTTACTTAATGTTGTCAAGGTATTAGCAATTACTAGTTGTATTGATCTGTAAAACTAGTTGTATTCATCTGTAAAAGAGATAAAAAGACAAAGGAGAGAAGATGAAAGACAGAAGGCAGAAGAGAGAAGATGAAGAACAATAAGAAGCAGAAGTGGTTGTCAGAAGTGGAAGTGGTCGGCAGAGAAGGTAGGGAAACATTTAGAGAGCGTGAGAGAAAGAGTGAACAGGAATGAGAGAGTGAGAGCGAATGGGGGCTCCGGGCAACCAAATTAGCAGGAAACTAACTTTATTTTTGGTCTAATAAATGGTCCAAAATACTAACCCTTGGACATACACTCATTGTGGTGCAAGCAATTCTTTTCTGGACTGTGCTAGTGTAATATGATGTTACACATATTTCAGTAGTTGAGATGCAGTTAATCTAATAAAAATAGTATCTAGGGCCTTCCTGATTACAAAGTTACATTCAAACCAAATACAGAAGTGATATTATCTGTACATTTTGTTTTTGTAGACATTACTATGGTGATAGCTTACCTTAAAAATCTGGTACAATTATTGTTAGGTATCATGCTTTTAATTGAATTGAAACATTATCGTAAAAGCAAAGCTATAGTTTTGTCTTCATTACTGAAACATCTTTTGACTTTTCTTGAAGGTTTTTATAAATATAGAAAGGCAAGTTCCCAGGTATCTTCATCTTCTTCCTTTGAAGATCTCGCTTTCAGAAAGAATTTCAGAGGAACAGTGGAAAGTTATATATTATATTCTAGTTCAATTTCTAACTATAATTTATGTTCTGTGTCCCTTGGTGACTAATATAGTTCTGATATTCCTAACCATGTGGAGTAAAAGCATAAAAAACTGCTGTGCTTATCCATACATTTATATGTAGTTTATTTATTTAAAATACATTAAATGCATTATATGCTTCCACTTCAATATATGATTATAAACCAGTATGCCTAATTGCAGATCTCATAATTACAACACTAGTTTTATTACTACATTCCTTATCTGCCACTAAATGTCAAATTTTGAACTCTGTCAGTGATAGATGACAAAATGAAGGGCCTCTCTAAGATTTATTGTGGGTGATATACCTATCCTTTCTTGAACAGCTAGATGTGCCATCAAAGATAAGGTTGCTCTTATGTGAATTCAGTACTGAATTTTACCTTTATTACATATATTTAGGTGTAGATATGAGAATAGAGATATAGGAGATACAGGGCTATTAAGAGGAGTTTGAATTTGATTCTGGATGGTATAAGGAGCCAATGGAGTCATTGTCACAATGGGGTAGCAGATAAAGTGTGATGGGAAAAAAATAGAGTGACAGAAGTGTTCAGGATTGGAGTGTTGAAAAGCAGGAAGGGGGAGATTAGTGAGTATGGAGTTGCAATTATCCAGACTGCATATTGCAAGGGAGTGAATGAGTATTTTGGTTGCTTCTTGTGTGAGGCAAGGATGGATTTGGGAGATGCGTCAACACTGAAGGTGACATGATTTGGTGAGTGACTGGATGTGAAGGCAGAAGACAGAGCGGAGTATGACACCAAGCCAGCAAACTTGGTCTGTTGGGAGAACTGTGAAGTTGTCCACAGTGATAGAGATGTCAGGAATTGTGGACAGAGGGGATGGTGGAATAACCATAAACTCAGTTTTGGAGATATTGAGCTTCAGGTAATGAGACACCATAGCAGATAGCAGTATGGGAGAGGAACAAGTTTCAGAGAAGGAGACACTAAAGGTACAATTAGGGAGGTATGATTTGAGCCAGGAGAGAGGTCACACAAGTCAACAGTGTCAAAGGCTGCAGAGAAGTTAAAAATGCAGTTGTTTTATGATGAGAGCAAACACAAGGTGATAAAATAACAAGCACTTGGGAAGGTGAATCGCTGCTTTTTTGAGTGAATTTCTCTGGACATGGTAGTGGATTTTGACCATGCCTCCATGTATGGGGTACATTTTTTATCACATTTTCGGTCCATTCCTTTTCGGCTAACTCATTTTGTTTCCTGCCCTTTTGGTTTTAACAAAATTTGAGATGCTTTTTCCATTTGGAAATTAAATTCATTGTCCCCATCTTGTCCCCATCTTTCACTCTCTCATGCTCCCTCACACTCTCACTCATGCTCTCTCAAACTCTCAATCACACTCTCGCATTCTCTCATATTCTCAGTCAGGCTCTCTCACACTCTCATTCACACTCTCTCATGCTCCTAGCCTCTCAGTGAATTTCTATTAAAGGGTGGAGCCTCAGGGCACACCCTCTCCCTAATTGGAGGAACTGGAGAGAGGCTTTACCTGTGGTTATGCCCTTTTGGGGAAGTGCACCGAGAGGCCAGAATAGTGCATATAGATTTACGGCCAAAAAGGTGTAGAAATGCTGAACTTCTGCAAAAAGGCCTCTCTTTCCCCCCAAATCTATCTGAATTATTCTGGCATCTTAATGCACTTCCTATTCTCATTTCTCCAATCGGGGGAGAGAGTGTGCCTAGAGTGCCTTAGTACAATGCTAGGCCAGAATAATGAATTCACCTGAATGCACCTCTCTTTTTCCTCAAATCTATCAGCATTATTTTTTCCTCTTATTGCACTTCCGCTAAAGATTGGAGCCACTGGGACAGCCTCTCCCTCGTTTTCCACTGTTCACAGACAAAGAAAGAGAAGCGAAGACAGAAGACAGTGGGCAACCTCAAGCTTTAAAGGGCCTCTGAGAAACCACTAAGACCTTGGCCATCCCACAGGCAAGGGCCTTTGTTACACCAATACCTGGGCACCTGTGGTCGACCAAGAGCTTTGTTTATGTTTTTAGAAATGAAAAATATATATATTATTGTAGACTAAATAAATATACAAATCAGCCCATCAGTTTTATTTTATTGCTTAGTACATCTTAAATGTTGAAGTGCCACTAAGTGTAATGGTCTTGAAATAATAAATTCTAACCTTTCATTTTAAAAGTTTAACTGAATAGGTAATTTGTGGCTCAAATACTCATGATTTCACCATGCTGATTACAGTATTGTGGTTCAAACTGATGTAAAAACAGGCACTGTAGCTTACATTAGCAGGGATCAATTAAATGATCTGTGTGAAAACGGTTATTCATAATAGAGTATAATTAAAATATATCAAATGCATTCAGACATACAGCACAATTGCTTATTCAGTTCCCTAAAATTATATTTTGTTCTATTTTACTGTGTATTACCCAAAAGTTCAAGAACACAGTAAAGCACCTGTTTGGCTGTCACACGTTTTATATCATACAAGAATATAATGTTAAAGGAAAGCTTAGTTTTTCAATTCACCTAATGTATGTTTGATAGAATACTGAAAAAAATATCAATTTCTGGAAAACATAAAAGCAAGTTTATCTATTAATGTCAGAAACCAATGAAAACATAACATACGGCTGTAAAAATACATTTTCCATTAATTCACAATCTTCTTTAACAGTGATGTCATAAGGGTTGGTGTCACCAGGTGTGGTAACTCATGGGTCACCCACTGGTTCTCTTCCCCTACTAGACCATACAGAATCCTAATTATTTTGTAATAATGGTTACTCATCATAATTTATATATATGACTGAATGCAATGGCAATAGTAGTGACACAAACAACTTTACAGTGTTTACACCTTTAAATTACTGTAAATTACAGTATTTACATTTACAATTTGGTTAACCCCTTCAGGACCGGGATTTTGATACTAAGGTGTCGCTAAAGGACCGGAGCCGTTTTTGTGTTTTTGCCATGTCTTTCTTCAACTGTAATTTCTCTCTTATCAATTGGTGCACCCACACAAATCATATATTGTTTTTTTCAGCACAAGTAGGGCTTTCATTTGAAACCATAGTAAGCTGGGTAGTACATTGTTTTGTTTGAAAAAAACTGGAAAAAGTGGGGAAAAAATGAAAAAACGCATTTTTTTTACAGTTTTGTATACATACAAATTGTACACACATTAAACCAATGGGAAAAAATTATCCCAAATATATTCATTAACTTGTCCTGATTTGGAAACCACCCAACATGGCCAGGATTTTTATCTATTTTGACCAGTATAGGGCAAATATTGCAAGGCATGCATCACGTTTTTGAAATGTAATTTTTTTCAAATTTGGCATGGCAGTCTAATAACTGCAATAGTTGTCACAGATACTGATTACCCCCCCAAAATTATATGTTTATGAACAGTAGATAAGTCAAGGTGTACAACTAGGGTCATTTTGACACTTTTCAAACAGGGATTTTGCTGCAATTGCTGCCAAATTTTGAGGTATTTTTATATTTTTTTGGGTTTTTTTGCATATGTTGCAATGTTGCTTTAGATTTTATATTATATTTTGTATAGAATATGTGCAACTGCAGAACAAAACACCAAATTGTGTTCACCAACATCCCCCGGTTCCAACAAGGCCTCACATGCATGGTTCATGCATTTTTTGAGGAAGCTATGAGGGCAAAACTGGAACATGCGCATTTTCGTTTTTTTAAATATTTTTTTTCATCAGATTACTTGTAAGTGACAGGTTTAGGCCGCTGACATCAATCAGGGAGACCGATCAATAATCAGCGACTTAAAATGTCACCGACAAGTGATCAGGTAATAATTATGATTTTTTCATTTTATTAATAATTTGTGTTTTTTCATAATTACCCTAGATGACCCCTCTCTCTTTGTAGAGCAGGGTCATCCGTGGGCTGCCATAATGATCCGATCACTCCTATTGGCCAGGGGCGATCTGATCAGCCCAGCATTTGACCTGGAAGCACCCTGGACTTTCAGGTCAGTGCTGTTATTTTTTTTTTAATTATTATTATTATTTTATTAATTTTTTTAATTTATTTATTTATTTATTTATTTTAATTATTATTATTTTTTACATTATTTTTTTTAACTCTTTCAATGCTGATGCTCCATTGAAGCACAGCATTGATTGATATTTAGTCCCCACAAGCTTGTGGGGACTAATATTAACCCCTGCAATGCTGCGATGGGGGTCATACACAATCGCAGCATTGAAGAGGTTAATTGAGGAAGAGGGGGGTAGGGGTTAACTGAGGAAGGGTGGGGGTGGGGGGGTCTGGTCTCCACACTCATGTGGAGACCAAAGAACCCTGTCTCCCTGTCCCTGAAGCTGCCTCTGGCAGCTGGGACACAATCTCCAATACACTGGAGATTGTAGGGGAGGAGTCTCTCTGATCAGTCCTACAGGACTGATCAGAGGACTTCTGGGGGCTCGTTTTTGCTGTTGCTGGTCTGCCTGGGCTTCCAGGCAGACCACCAGCAGCAGAACCCCCTAAAAAACAGGAATTAACCCCTTCAATGCCGCGATCGCGGCATTGGAGGGGTTAACGCTGCACTGACGCTCTCATGGAGCGATCAGGCAGCAGGGGGGTGTTGGATCAGGTCCCCACACTTGTGTGGGGACCCATTCAATACCCCCCCTCCCTTCCCTGAAGCTGCCTGTGGCAGCTGAAACAGCGATTGCAGATTTTTCTGCAATCGCTGTTTCTGCCTACAAAATCACTCCGTGGGAGTGATCGTGGGCTTGGGGGCGGGCTTAGACAGGCTGTGCTGTCTGCCCAGGAGTCCTGGGCAGACAGCAGCAGCAGCGCCCCCATGATCACCGTGATTGTGGTGATGTGGGGGCGTTTTTTGGAGGAGACGTACCTGGTACGTCCCGTTCTACCGGTGACTGTTAACCAGGAAGTACCAGGTACGTCCCGGTACTGAAGGGGTTAAAGTGAAATTTTGATAAGTAAACTTTGAGCCCATGTGACTAATGAGTTAGGCTTCATAATATACTGTAACAATTAAAATTAACATAAAGATGTGCCCCAGCAATCAGATTGCACACAGACACATGACTTGCCCAGATTGCATATAGGGGAGTTCCCCAGCACCCAGAATGCACCCATAGTGGCCAGTGCTTATGTCCCTACCCCCCAAAATAAAACACATACACTGCCCTTACACACACCTGCTCATACACACACAAATACACATAAACTGTCCTTACAAATGCCTGCCCATACATACACACATATTCGCATACACTGCCCATACCCACACATATACACATACACTGCTCTTACACACCCCTGCCCATACACACACATCTGCACAAACACTGCCTTTACAAATCCCTGCTAATACACACACATATACACATACACTGCCCTTACACACACATACTGTACACCTACATTGCCTTTACACATGCCTGCCCATATACACACATATACACATGCACTGCTCTTACAAATACCTGCCCATACACACACAAAAACACAAACACTGCACTTTTGAATGCCTGCGCATACACACAGATACACACACACTGCTCTTATATACCCCTGTTCATACACACACAGCTACACAAACACTGTGTTTACAAATGCCTGCTAATACACAAACATACATACACATACACTGCCCTTACACACACACATACTGTATATACACATACACTGCCTTTACACATGCCTGCCCATTCACACAGTGCCCTTACATAAACCTGCTTACAAAGACACAAATATACATACACTGCCCTTACACATGCCTTCCCATACACAGGCATCAATATCAAAATATAGCTAATTGAATAAGTTGTAAATATTAAGTGAAAGGCGATGAATATAATAGCAAAGTGGCAGTAGTATAGTGGCATTTCTATAAGCTAGCCAAATAGGTCTTCTGAGAAGTATGTTAATGTAAATTATTTGTCTTTATGCTTTTTCTGTATATGTTTAAATTCCCTTACTATTTTAACCTTCTGTTTTAAACTATGACCAATTGGAGAGGGTTTGTCTGAAGTATCCAGCAGGCTGGACTAATGAAGATTTGTGGAGAAAGAGAAGCATGTCTGAACCTTGATTTCTCAGCAAATCTGTCTGCATTATTCTGGCCTCTTTGTGCACTTTTGCAAAAGGGCTGAACTGCAGGGAAAGACTGTCCCCGTTCGGACGGGTGGACTAGGTTAACAAAAAGCGGAAGACGAAAGAAGACACGAGGAGCAGCGGACAAGCAGAGTACAAAGAAGACAGTAGACATAAAAACAAGATAATTTAAGAGAGGAAGCTGAGGTATGAGACAAGAAGACAGAAGCGGTTGATGGAGAAGGTAGGAAAAGTTTGAGAGAGTGTGAGAGAGTAAATGAGGGTGAGTGACAACAAATATGGCTTCCAAATGGAAAAAAATATAAAAATGTTGTTCGTATTGAAAGGGCAGGAAAAAAGTTCAATAAATAATAATCCTTCCCTTTACCTTGTTTTTTTTATAGATTGTCATATGATGTAAAGATTACTAGCATGTAGTTGGTAGAGCCTACCCTGCTACCTTGTTTGTAAAGTCGTCTTTTGTAACTACTCCTGTTTTACATTCCAAAACTATTTGAAAAACTTTGGTTGTTCATTAGGTACCATTAATATATCTATTTTTACTTTGAAGAGTTTAAATAGAAAATGTTCCTTCTACCTGAGGTCTCTTCCTTTCTTCTTGGTTTTTAAAAATTGAACAGGCATATTCATTGAATCAGTCAGCTATACCTTTATCCTCATTAAAACATCTACCATCTTTTGTCTACAGTCTAACAAGTAGTTGTTTAATAATTCTTTTTTCATTTGCATTT